>WFAB01003165.1:7500-20228 GCA_018977245.1 Lethenteron camtschaticum | reverse complement strand
GACGACACAGAGAGACCGAGCACACAGAGAGACCACCAGAGGACACACAGAGAGAGAGAGAACACAAGAGACACACAGGAGACACCACGAGAGACCACACAGAGAGAACACCAGAGGAAAGACAACCAAGAGAGACACAAAAACACAGAGAGACACACAGAGAGACACACAGAGAGACACACAGAGAGACACACAGAGACACACAGAAGAGACACAGAGAGACACACAAGAGACACACAGAGAGACACAGAGAGACACAGAGAGACACACAGAGACACACACAGAGACACACAGAGAGACACACAGAGAGACACAGAGACACACAGAGAGACACACAGAGAGAGACACAGAGAGACACACAGAGAGACACACAGAGAGACACAGAGACACACAGAGAGACACAGAGAGACACACAGAGACACACAGAGAGACACACAGAAGACACACAGAGAGACACAGAGACACACAGAGAGACACAGAGAGACACAGAGAGACACACAGAGAACACAGAGAGACACACAGAGACACACAGAGAGACACAGAGAGACACAGAGACACACAGAGAGACACACACAGAGAGACACAGAAGACAAGAGACACACAGAGAGACAACACAGAGAGACACAGAGAGACACAGAGAGACACACAGAGAGACACAGAGAGACACAGAGAGACACAGAGAGACACACAGAGACACACAGAGAGACACAGAGAGACACAGAGACACACACAGAGACACAGAGAACACAGAGAGACACACAGAGACACACAGAGAGACACAGAGAGACACAGAGACACACAGAGAGACACACAGAGACACACAGAGAGACACAGAGAGACACAGAGAGACACAGAGAGACACACAGAGAGACACAGAGAGACACAGAGAGACACAGAGAGACACACAGAGAGACACACAGAGAGACACACAGAGACACACAGAGAGACACAGAGAGACACACAGAGAGACACAGAGAGACACAGAGAGACACACAGAGACACACAGAGACACACAGAGAGACACAGAGAGACACAGAGAGACACACAGAGACACACAGAGACACAAAAACAGAGAGACACAGAGAGACACACAGAGACACACAGAGAGACACAGAGAGACACACAGAGAAAAAAAAAAAAAAAAGACACACAGAGACACACAGAGAGACACACAGAGAGACACACAGAGAGACACACAGAGAGACACACAGAGAGACACAGAGAGACACAGAGAGACACACAGAGACACACAGAGAGACACAGAGAGACACAGAGAGACACAGAGAGACACACAGAGACACACAGAGAGACACAGAGAGACACAGAGAGACACAGAGACACACAGAGAGACACAGAGAGAGACACAGAGACACAGAGAGACACACAGAGAGACACACAGAGAGACACACAGAGACACACAGAGAGACACAGAGAGACACAGAGAGACACACAGAGACACACAGAGAGACACAGAGAGACACAGAGAGACACAGAGAGACACACAGAGAGACACAGAGAGACACAGAGAGACACAGAGAGACACACAGAGACACACAGAGACACACAGAGAGACACAGAGAGACACAGAGAGACACACAGAGACACACAGAGACACACAGAGAGACACAGAGAGACACAGAGAGACACAGAGAGACACACAGAGACACACAGAGAGACACAGAGAGACACAGAGACACACAGAGACACACAGAGAGACACAGAGAGACACAGAGAGACACACAGAGACACACAGAGAGACACAGAGAGACACAGAGACACACACAGAGACACACAGAGAGACACACAGAGACACAGAGACACACAGAGAGACACAGAGAGACACAGAGAGACACAGAGAGACACACAGAGAGACACACAGAGAGACACAGAGAGACACAGAGAGACACAGAGAGACACACAGAGACACACAGAGAGACACAGAGAGACACACAGAGAGACACAGAGAGACACACAGAGAGACACAGAGAGACACACAGAGAGACACACAGAGAGACACAGAGAGACACAGAGACACACAGAGAGACACAGAGAGACACACAGAGAGACACAGAGAGACACACAGAGAGACACAGAGAGACACACAGAGACACACAGAGAGACACAGAGAGACACAGAGAGACACACAGAGAGACACACAGAGACACACAGAGAGACACAGAGAGACACACAGAGAGACACACAGAGAGACACACAGAGAGACACAGAGAGACACACAGAGACACACAGAGAGACACAGAGAGACACAGAGAGACACACAGAGACACACACAGAGACACACAGAGAGACACACAGAGACACACAGAGACACACAGAGAGACACAGAGAGACACACAGAGAGACACAGAGAGACACACAGAGAGACACACAGAGACACACAGAGAGACACAGAGAGACACCAGAGAGACACAGAGAGACACACAGAGAGACACACAGAGAGACACACAGAGAGACACACAGAGAGACACACAGAGACACACAGAGAGACACAGAGAGACACAGAGAGACACAGAGACACACAGAGAGACACAGAGAGACACAGAGACACACAGAGAGACACAGAGAGACACAGAGAGACACAGAGAGACACACAGAGAGACACACAGAGACACACAGAGACACACAGAGAGACACAGAGAGACACACAGAGACACACAGAGAGACACAGAGAGACACAGAGACACACAGAGACACACAGAGAGACACAGAGAGACACAGAGACACACAGAGACACACAGAGAGACACAGAGAGACACAGAGAGACACACAGAGACACACAGAGAGACACAGAGAGACACACAGAGAGACACAGAGAGACACACAGAGAGACACAGAGACACAGAGAGACACACAGAGAGACACAGAGAGACACACAGAGACACACAGAGAGACACACAGAGAGACACAGAGAGACACACAGAGAACACAGAGAGACACACAGAGAGACACAGAGAGACACACAGAGAGACACAGAGAGACACACAGAGAGACACAGAGAGACACACAGAGAGACACACAGAGACACACAGAGAGACACAGAGAGACACACAGAGACACACAGAGAGACACAGAGAGACACAGAGAGACACAGAGAGACACACAGAGAGACACAGAGAGACACAGAGAGACACAGAGAGACACACAGAGAGACACAGAGAGACACAGAGAGACACACAGAGAGACACACAGAGAGACACAGAGACACACAGAGAGACACAGAGAGACACACAGAGACACACAGAGAGACACACAGAGAGACACACAGAGAGACACACAGAGAGACACAGAGAGACACAGAGAGACACACAGAGACACACAGAGAGACACAGAGAGACACACAGAGACACACAGAGACACACAGAGAGACACAGAGAGACACACAGAGAGACACACAGAGAGACACACAGAGAGACACACAGAGAGACACAGAGAGACACACAGAGAGACACACAGAGAGACACACAGAGAGACACACAGAGAGACACAGAACACAGAGAGACACACAGAGAGACACACAGAGACACACAGAGACACACAGAGAGACACAGAGAGACACACAGAGAGACACACAGAGAGACACACAGAGACACACAGAGACACACAGAGACACACAGAAGAGACACAGAGAGACACACAGAGACACACAGAGACACAGAGACACACAGAGACACACAGAGAGACACAGAGAGACACACAGAGAGACACAGAGAGACACAGAGAGACACACAGAGAGACACACAGAGACACAGAGAGACACAGAGAGACACAGAGAACACAGAGAGACACACAGAGAGACACAGAGAGACACACAGAGAGACACACAGAGAGACACAGAGACACACAGAGACACACAGAGAGACACAGAGAGACACACAGAGACACACAGAGACACACAGAGACACAGAGAGACACAGAGACACACAGAGACACACAGAGAGACACAGAGAGACACAGAGAGACACACAGAGAGACACCAGAGAGACACAGAGACACAGAGAGACACACAGAGAGACACACAGAGAGACACACAGAGACACACAGAGAGACACAGAGAGACACAGAGAGACACACAGAGACGCACAGAGACACACAGAGAGACACAGAGAGACACAGAGACACACAGAGACACACAGAGACACACAGAGAGACACAGAGAGACACAGAGAGACACACAGAGACACACAGAGAGACACAGAGAGACACAGAGACACACACAGAGACACACACAGAGACACACAGAGAGACACACAGAGAGACACAGAGAGACACAGAGAGACACAGAGACACACAGAGAGACACACAGAGACACACAGAGAGACACAGAGAGACACAGAGAGACACACAGAGAGACACAGAGAGACACAGAGAGACACAGAGACACACAGAGAGACACAGAGAGACACAGAGAGACACAGAGAGACACACAGAGAGACACAGAGAGACACAGAGAGACACACAGAGAGACACACAGAGACACACAGAGACACACAGAGAGACACACAGAGAGACACAGAGAGACACAGAGAGACACACAGAGAGACACAGAGAGACACACAGAGACACACAGAGAGACACACAGAGACACACAGAGACACACAGAGACACACAGAGAGACACAGAGAGACACGACACAGAGAGACACAGAGAGACACAGAGAGACACACAGAGACACACAGAGAGACACAGAGAGACACACAGAGACACACAGAGACACACAGAGAGACACACAGAGACACACAGAGAGACACAGAGAGACACAGAGAGACACAGAGAGACACAGAGAGACACACAGAGACACACAGAGACACACAGAGACACAGAGAGACACAGAGAGACACAGAGACACACAGAGAGACACAGAGAGACACAGAGAGACACAGAGAGAGACACAGAGAGACAGAGAGACACAGAGAGACACAGAGAGAAACAGAGAGACACACAGAGAGAGACACAGAGAGAGACCCACCCCTGCATCGTGACGATACCTCCACCCCGAGCCTGCAGCAGCTGCACCTGCAGCTGCAGCTGTTGAACCTGCAACAGAGAAACGCAAAACTCTCGGTCGACGATAACGACGATGACGATACCCAGCCGGGTACGGGTAGGGTACGGGTATCGGGTACCCGGTTGCGACCTCTGGGATGAAGCCATGTTACAGGCGCGGGTGGGTTGATTCTAGGAACTTGAATTGTGAGAAGAGACAAGACGTTGGGAAATGAGTGACAAACGGTGACTCACCAGTGACTCACGGCCTACCCGTACCCTACCCGTACCCTACCCGTACCCTACCCGTACCCTACCCGTACCCTACCCGATACCCGGCCATACCCATACCCGGCCGGGTACAGGTAACCGGGTATCGGGTAGGGTACGGGTATCGGGTACCCGATTGCGACCTCTGGATACCGGCCTTCATTAAGCGCTGCTGCTGCTGCTACTGCTGCTGCTGCTACTACTGCTGCTGCTACTGCTGCTGCTACTACTGCTGCTACTACTGCTGCTGCTGCTACAGTCTGAAAGAGGCTACACACGGGGGCAGGCGGGGGCTAGAATCTCCCTCTGCGTCTCCGGTGTCGAGAGGTAACACACCTGTTGCCGGAGCATCTGCAGTTCGCCCGTGTTGGGGTCACGGTTCACGATCGGCTTGTTCTTGATCTTGCGCGCACGGTCAGCGTAGCGCAGAGTGTTGAGGGTTTCTTCCAGGTTGGAGTCGCCCGGGCTGATGCAGGCCACCATGAGGGTCAGGCTGTTACCTCCCAGAGAATCTAGAGAGAGACAGGGAGAGACACGCATACACGTGTAGGGGTGTTAAAGAGAGGGCCCGTTATGCATGGCAGCCTATGGAAAACAAACACAGTGGGCGGGGCTACGTAAGTGCACGAGCAAGTGCTCTCTACGACGTCCGAGCCAGACACCCTGGGGGGGGCTGGTTCGAACGTTATGATCCCCCGGGGCCCCACCCCTCAGGGAGGGGTTGGGTATAAAAGGGGATGTTTCAAAGGGCTCGGCAGTTATGTTTAAGCTAAGGGAAGAAGATTGAAGACGTCTTAGATAGAGCCCTGGACTCCCCTGGTTCGATGTCCTTTTCAGGGCCGGACAGGATTGAGCCAGCGGCGTGGTCCCGAAAGCCAGAGCCGGTGCTCTTGTAAGAGCTGGTCTGGAACTCCGGGTACCGGGCCCGACTTACCAGTGTCGGGCCAGTTAGCCTCCCCTAGCCCATTAGTGGAGGATTCGGGGCTAGGACAGAGTTAGCTAGGGGTGTATCCCGAGTTATACGGGTGAGGGGGCCGATACCCCCTCGAGAGTGTATATGCCCACTGTCATATTGTGAATAAACATACGTGTGCCTCAACCTCGGCGTCAAGCGTCCTCACCGGTACTTCAACTGGTGTCAGAAGTAATTCGAACATGGACACGCGGAAAACAGCGCGGGCCAAAGTACCGCAGGAGGAAGACACTGCCGAGATCGTCGAGCCCGAGACGGCTCCACAAGACAAGGTGCAGCCGGGGCCTGACGCCTCCTTACCGGGGCATCGAAATGAAGAGGGGCCGCAGCCAGACGCGTTACGGCTGGCTCACGGGCGGCTGGCGGAGCTGCTGTATGCCGCTGCCGCCACGCTGGAGACCATCACGCGACTAGGGGCCGGTGATCCAACACGGGGCGAGGCGAGCCAACGACCAGGGCGCCTTCCCGCCATTTCGGAGCAGTCCGAATTTGAAATTCCCGCCATCGACGCTACAGCTGTTCGGGGCGTGGCCAGCCTAGACATCCGCTCCGACATCGCCGTCGCTGAAGCTGCAACGTCATCACAAGCGCGACAGGCGATCCCATCGGCCGTTCGCACCGACGCACAGCCGAGTGGTGGTGACATCAGCCTGCGGGAGTCCACAACGACCGCTGCGCTTCATCAGAGACTGCCCCCGCTGAAGGAGTTCATCGGCGCGGAGGGGGACTGGGCCGGTTTTCGCCGACATTTCCTCGCCCATCAGGAGATGGCGAAATGGTCCGATGAGGAGGCTCTCTGCGCGCTGCCGGCGCTCCTCGACGGCGACGCGCTCGCCGCCCTCACATCGGCGCCGAGAGAGAAGCGGTCTACGTTACCGATGGCACTACAGCTGCTGGGCGGGGTCTATGGACCATCGGCTGAATGCCGACAGCAATTTTACGACCGCAAGCGGGGTGAGAAGGAGTCGCCCCTAGCATATCGGACGAGCCTCCTGGCGATGGCTAAGTCGGCCTTCCCTCGTATGGACGACGACGGCGTGGACGCGATGGTCACGGAGAAGATCCTCCTCCTGGCAGACGACCTTGACATCGCGGTCGTCGCCCGGGAGGACGAGGAGATGACATCGCTCCAGGCGGCGCGGCTCCTCCACGCCAACCTCCTGTCACTGCGGCGGAAAGCCAGCAGGGCATCGGCGGGGCGTGCGGTGGCTGCAGCCACCATTCCAACGGAGGAGCTCTACGCCGTCGACCACCGACCGCAACAGGCGACAGGAGCACGGTCGGGCCGGGACGGGCCGGGCCGTTTCAACCGTCCGTCTCCTCCAACGGCGCTCCCGCGGTGTTTCAACTGCGGCGTCCGGGGCCACGTCGCCTCGGGGTGCCGCGCTCCTCGACAGCGCGGGACGACACCTCAACGGGACGACGGGCCTCATCACAAGCTCCACCATCATAACCCGGCGAGTCGCGGCACCCCACATGTTTGGCCCACGCACACACCCGTCACGCACTCAAACACCGCAACGAGAGGGGGGCCGATATCGCGCACCATCGCACCATCACGCACCACCCCGGGTACTCATATCGAACCCGGCCAGTGGTCCGTGCTGGCCGATCGTGTGGTAGCCGCATCGTCGGGGTCGTCGGCCGTTGTGGGGCACATCGACGGGGTTGAAGTGCGCATCCTGGTCGATACGGGAGCATCGGCGACCATTATTTCGGAGTTGATTTACAATATTCTCCCTGTCCGGAGTCGTCCTTTGATGCCTATTAACGTACCATTCTATGCGGCTAACGGGGGCTCACTTGGCATCATCGGACAAATTCGTGCCCAAATTTGTATTGGGGAAATTAAATTGTCTGGGCCGATTTTTGTTTCCTCCTCGCTGGCGGTTCCGTGCCTGCTGGGGACGGACTTCCTGGCCAAAATGCCGATTAGGATATTGATCGACCAGGGATGTATTGAGCTCCCGTCGGGCAGACGCATGGCGTTTCTGCCATCGCCTGTTACGACTCGGACGGCGTTCGCGACGGTGCCGGCATTCGTAGAGAGAACGGTGCGCGTCCCTCCGGGGGCGCAAATGTTGATTCCCTTGAAACTTCGGCGGCCCTTCGCTAAGGGTGTTGGGGCCCAAGGGGTTCTGCTGGGGCCGTCTAGGGCCGGGGTTAGTGGACCTCATTTACTTCCGGCCCAGACCATAGTAAGAGGGGACGGTGAACCCTTCATCGCGGTCCTCAATGTGGGCTCGCAGACGGTGGTGGTCCCACAGGGGACCGTGCTTGCTCACGCAACGCCGGTGCCATGTGAGGAACCCGTCGCAAATCACGTCAGCGTTGTCCCTGCGCCGCGACCGCATTCGGACAGCGATGAAGGGTGGCTCGAGGCGCTTTGTGCGGGATCGACGGACCTGTCAGATTCAGAGCGTCAACAACTTAAAACACTACTGCGGGAATTTTCCGACGTTTTTAGTCGGAATAAATACGATTTGGGTTGTACTCACCTGCTGCGTCACCATATTGACACGGGTGACAGCGCGCCAATTCGCCAAAATCCGTTTCGGTTGAGTCCCGCCGAAAAGGACCATGTCAAATCGGCTGTTGATGACATGTTGGCCGCCGACATCATTTCTCCTTCCACCAGCCCTTGGGGAGCGCCGATCGTCCTGGTTAAAAAGCAGGACGGTTCGTTGCGGTTTTGCGTTGATTTCCGGCGTCTTAACAAAATTTCGGTTGCCGACGCATACCCGCTCCCTCGGATGGATGAATCGCTGGACGCCTTGGCGGGAGCGCGATTCTTTTCCACACTGGATTTACTTTCGGGATTCTGGCAGCTTCCTCTGGACGATGACTCAAAGCCTAAAACTGCTTTCCGTACACCGCACGGCCTGTTCCAATTCAACCGGTTGCCGATGGGCTTACACTCAGCGCCGGCAACTTTCCAGCGTTTGATGGAATTGGTTTTGGCTGGATTGCAATGGGAGTCGTGCCTCATTTATTTGGATGACGTTATCGTCTTTAGTAAAACTTTTGACGAACATCTCCAGAGGTTGCGGGCGGTTTTCCTAAAGATGCGGGCTGCTAATTTGAAATTCAAGCCCCAAAAATGCCATTTGTTGCGCGATTCGGTGCGTTATTTGGGGCACATCGTGGGACGCTCAGGTATTGCTACCGATCCCGCCAAAACGCAGTGTGTCAGCTCCTGGCCGACTCCCACCTCGGTGGGAGAGGTCAGGAGTTTCATTGGGTTCGCGTCGTATTACCGACGGTTCGTCGCTGATTTTGCGACAATTGCAAAACCCCTGCACGCTTTAACATCTAAAGGGGTTCGGTTCCACTGGGGTCAAGAGGAGGAGGCTGCTTTCTGCTCCCTTCGGGACGCCCTGGTAAAAGCCCCTCCCTTGATTTACCCAGATTTTTCTAAGCCCTTTTTGCTCGACACCGATGCGAGCAACACGGGTATTGGGGGTGTGCTTTCCCAGGTGGTTGATGGCGTGGAACGGGTGGTCGCGTACGGTAGTCGGGTGTTGTCTCCTGCGGAGCAAAGATATTGTGTCACCCGTAGGGAACTGTTGGCAATTGTCTATTTCATCCAACAGTATCGCCCATATCTGTACGGTCGGCATTTCACCGTCCGCACAGATCATGCGGCACTACAGTATGCCCTGCGAGTTCAACAACCATCGGGACAGTTGTCTCGATGGTTGGAGGTTCTCCAGGACTTTGATTTTGAAACCACCTACCGTAAGGGCGTTCGCCATACGAATGCGGACGCTCTGTCGCGCATGCCAACCACCTCCGAATGTGCATGCCTCCTGGGGTCGGGACGTTGCAGGCCTTCAGGGGACGCATCGGTTCCGGTCTTGGCAGCCACCGACGACGACGAACCATTGGTTACTAATTCGATCGAACAACAGGGAAGAGATTCCCTGTTGGGGTTGCCCGTCACTGAATGGGGGCGCCTCCAAATGGAGGATACCTCCCTCCTCGGGTGGCGTCGTCGCGTCGGGGGTGCTGGGCGGGTGAAGGGTGATTCGGATGCATGGGAAATGGTGCAAGGTCTGCTGATGCATTGGGACGGCAAATCCCAGCGACATCGGCTGGTGGTCCCTTCTGAGTTGCGAGGCAAGGTGGTGTGGGCCGCGCATGAGCGCCTATTACACCTGGGGACCCAAAAGACTCTTGCACTGCTACAACTTGATTTTTTTTGGCCTGGTATGACGAGGGATGTTGGGGATCTATTGGGATCATGCCCTCGGTGTGCGCAACGGAAACCGCCGGCGCGGGAGTCTAACCCGCCCTTGCAATCGATCAAAGTATCCAGAATAAATGAGCTTGTCGCGCTGGACATTTTGGGCCCATTTCCCGCCACCCCCAGGGGCAATAGGTATTTGTTGACAGGTGTCGAGTATTTTACGCGCTGGCCTATGGCCTGGCCCCTTGCCAACCAGTCGGCAGCAGCCATCGTGGAGGCCTTTGTTCAGGGATACGTCCTGGACAAAGGTGCTCCGGAGCGGCTGCTGACCGACCAGGGCAGAAATTTTTCCGGTAAATTACTCAAACAGGTCTGTGACCTCTTAGGCACGAAGAAAATTCGTACCTCCCCGTATCACCCGCAAACTGACGGAATGGTCGAGCGCCTGCATCGCACCATTACGTCAATGATGTCACAGCAGGTCTCGGACTCGCAGACTGACTGGGACCTGCATATTCAAGGGGTCTTGGCGGCATACCGGATGGCACCCCATGCAGCTACGGGATTTTCCCCCTTTTACCTCATGTACGGTCGTGAACCCGACCCGCCTGTTCGCGCCCAGCTGCAGATCCCCGACCCGCAAGGGAAAACTAAATTGGCTGACCACGTCAAATTTAATCTGGCCAAATTAACAGAGGCGCGGGATGCTGCTATGCTAAACTCGGACCTCCGTCAAAAAGCGAATGAGCGCCTCAGGCTGGGTCGGGCGCACGTGATACAGTGGAAGCCGGGGGACAAGGCATGGTTGCACTGTCCCCAAGTGCCCCTGGCTACCTCCCCTAAGCTGGCGCGGCCGTGGCGGGGCCCTGTGGAGGTGGTCGAAGTTTTGCGACCACAGTGCGTGCGCATTAAATGGGGGAAGCGGCGATGGTTCGTGCACCCCTCTAGGTTAAAACCCCTCGTTGCGGTACACAAACCCACTTCACACATGCGTGGCCAAACGTGTGGGGGGTCGACCGACTCACTGGGTCCGTCTCCGTCGTTCTCACCTAATGCCTTGCCGGCCGTGCCACCTCCAGGTGCATCAGGACTGACGGGCTCACGCCCGACCACCCCTCCTGGGGATACCAACGGTCACGCGGCATCGGAGGAGGTCTCACTCCGGGACGGACAATTGCCACCTGACGGTCCGCCACCCGGGGTTACCCCGTGTGAGGGGCCCGCTGCAAGGACGCGCGCAAAAATGCGCAGACTGTTATGAGGCCGGAAGATGTGTATATAGGTTGTGTTCATTGTGTGTTGTGTGGGTGGTGTGTTCCCTGCCCATTGAAATGTACATACGTTGGGTTCACCTGGTGTTGTGTGTATGGTGGGTTCCCTGCAAATTGTATATAGGTTGTTTTTTTACGGAATTCGCATTTATTCAAGGGGGGGGGGGTGCGTCGGGTTGTTTTCTCTTCTTGCTGTTGCATTTTGTTGTGTTCTTGTTGCCGTTCTTGTTATTGTTGAAAATTAGTGAGGCACACGCGCGGTTACGGTATAAATTCATTTTTATTGTCATTTTGTATGTTGGCAGCCGGGACGGCTGCGAGCTATGCGGGGGGGGGGTGATGTAGGGGTGTTAAAGAGAGGGCCCGTTATGCATGGCAGTCTATGGGAAACAAACACAGTGGGCGGGGCTACGTGTGTGCACGGGGAGATGCCCTCTGCGACGTCCGAGCCAGACACCCTGGGGGGGGCTGGTTCGGCGTTATGATCCCCCGGGGCCCCACCCCTCAAGGAGGGGTTGGGTATAAAAGGGGACGTTATAGGGGCTCGAGTCAGTTATGTTAAAAGCTAACCAGAGAAGACTGAAGACGTCTTAGATAGAGCCCTGGACTCCCCTCGTTCGATGTCCTTATCAGGGCCGAACAGGACTGAGCCAGCGGCGTGGTCCCGAGAGCCAGAGCCGGTGCTCTTCTAAGAGCTGGTCTGGGACTCCGGGTACCGGGCCCGACTTACCAGTGTCGGGCCAAATAGCCTCCCCTAGCCCATTAGTGGAGGACTGAGAGGCAGGCTAGGATTAGCTAGGAAGTGTATCCTTAGCTAGTCGGGTGAGGGGGCCGATACCCCCTCCAGTGCTGTATGCCACGAACGAGTTGTGTAAAATAAATATACGTGTGCCTCCACCTCGGTGTCAAGTGTCTTCACCGGTACTTCACATGCACACGTACAGTCACGCACGCACGCGCACACGGGTACACGCGCGTACAGTCACGCACGTACATACGTACGTACGCGCGTAACACATACGTA
>WFAB01003165.1:0-5000 GCA_018977245.1 Lethenteron camtschaticum | reverse complement strand
TGCAGGTCAAACATGTGTCAATAATTCATGAATAACCAAACTCTTATACATTTGCGATATTATGCATTCGATTAATATGAATAACTAAAATTCTTATGCAATTACGAGATTATGCATTTGACTAAAATGAATGAATAAACTCTTATGCATTTGCGAGACTATGCATTTGACTAAAATTAATGAATAAACGCTTATGCATTTACGATATTATGCGATTACCTAATATGAATGACTAAACATTTTTTTTTCATGTAACTCGACGGCAGCAACTGCTTTGCACGATCAGTTGATATTGAACGCACCACCTCGAACTGGCAACCCTTTTTGAAACGCAAAGATAACTTTTTGAAAGTCTTATTCGTGTGCGTGCTGTGTGTGCGTTGTCCCCTTGTAATATTAATTAATTCTTAGAGCCAGGAGTTGTGTGGTGTGGAAGGATACAAACAGCGGCCAGAAGTTTTCTCTGGGTTGGGCGTGGCCGCCGCTCTGCTCCTGCTGCTCCCTCCCTCGGCGTGTCTCTGCTTGTGCTCTCTCTCTCTCTCTCCACTGCTCGATGACGAGTTGGCACGATGCTGTCCTTGAAGATGCTCGGTCGCTCGTGTCGCTCGTGTCGCTCGGTGTCGCACGGTGGCGCTCGGTGGCGCACGGTGGCGCTCGGTGGCGCACGGTGGCGCCCGGTGGCGCACGGTGTGCTCGGTGGCGCACGGTGGCGGCCGGTGGCGCACGGTGGCGCACGGTGGCGCACGGTGGCGCTCGGTGGCGCACGGTGGCGCACGGTGGCGCTCGCTTGGCGATCTCCACCTTTCCTGCGGGTTGTTCGCTGGTCGTCACTCTGACGAGTAGCGATGCTTCGTTCGTGGCAGGGTGGACGTTGGCGTCTTTGTTGGCTTCACTCGCAACTCGGCGACTCAGGGTAGCGATTCTTCTCAGGTGGTGCAGACCTCGGCTTGTAGCGGCACGTCGCTACCCCGCGAACCTCGTCATTCTGGATGACGAAAACTTCTTGACGATTTCTGGTGGGGCCCGTGGCCTGGACGATGTGGGGCTCAGAGCCCCTGGCGATCTGAGTTGAATGGATTTTTCCCCGGCTTATATTGAGAAAATCCACTCAGTCTTCCCGAGTTGTTTGAAGGCCGTCATATATCTTTCTGTGGGTTGGGCGCATCTGCGTCCGTGTGTTTCGTGTGTCGTGTGCGTGTTTATTAGTAAAGACCCAGCTGTGTAACCATTCTGGGAGGAGGGGTGGGGAATATTATTTGCTTGCGTGTGCAAATCTTGCTGTCCGTGCTGCGGGGAGACAAAGGTGGCCGTGCTTAACTCCAACGTGGGCACCCTCTCCCCTCTCCGCGTCTCTTGCGAGGGAAAATAAACAGAAAAAAAACCAGATGTTCTCGAATGTCAGCACAAACCCCCCCCTTTGTGACCTTTCTGCTCCCTTCTTGCTTACCCTGGGTGGGTCATTCTGAGGTCAGACCCCGCTGGAAGACAAGGGTGGTCGAGGAGATGTTTGCGATACATTTATGTGGTCCTGTGTGTTACATTTATTCTTGAATTATATTTTATGAGTTCCTTCGGTCTTGGTATCGTGGTTATCATTCGTCTATGTTTAATGAGTATTCGTAATGCTCCTCGTCACATTATTACCTTGGGGCTTCGCCCAGTTTAGTTCTCCAGAGATTGGTGTTTATTCCAAGTTATTTTTTTAAGCCCTCTGGAATTCGCACTCTTTAGCTTTTTTTGGAAGGTCGTGTAGGTAGGAAACATATAATAATAGTAAAAATATTAGTGTTTGTTGGTTAATTATCTTTGTTAAGTTTCTACTTTTCGGTGAGGAAAACGCCAAGAAAACGCGAAGCTTCAACCGTCATTCACTCTGCACCTTATCTGTACATCTCCAGATGTCTCGGGAGGTTTAGTCCATACATCTTTTTGTCCGTCTGGATGTCTATGACCTTTTTGTGACCGAATTCCTATCATTTCAACCGCCCTCCATGTCTCATGGACTCCCGGTGTGCCCGTGAGTTGTTTTCATTATTTAATTTAAAAAAAAATAGATATTAAAAAAATATATATATTTTTTTCTTAATTATTCTTAATATTAATAACGGAAAACAGGGCATAGATACAACAATCATCACCAGCTATCGTCACCAGCTATCACCACCGCCTCTTATCACCGCCATCATCACCACCGCCACCCTTACCATTATCTCCCACCCTCACCACCACCTCCCCACGCTCTCCCCACGCTCACCACCCTCACCACCACCCTCACCACCTCCCTCACCACCACCCTCACCACCTCCCTCACCACCTCCCTCACCACCACCCTCACCACCACCACCACCCTCACCACCACCACCCTCACCCACCCTCACCACCACCCTCGCCCACCCTCACCACCACCCTCACCACCACCCTCACCACCACCCTCACCACCCTCACCACCACCCTCACCACCACCCTCACCACCCTCACCACCCTCACCACCCTCCCCACCCTCACCATTGTCTCCCACCCTCGCCCACCCTCACCACCACCCTCACCACCACCCTCACCACCACCCTCACCACCACCCTCACCACCACCCCCCTCACCACCTCCCTCACCACCTCCCTCACCACCACCCTCACCACCCTCGCCCACCCTCACCACCACCCTCACCACCACCCTCACCACCACCCTCACCACCCTCCCCACCCTCACCACCCTCACCACCACCCTCACCATCCTCACCACCCTCCCCACGCTCACCACCCTCACCACCACCCTCACCACCACCCTCACCACCCTCACCACCCTCCCCACCCTCACCATTGTCTCCCACCCTCGCCCACCCTCACCACCACCCTCACCACCACCCCCCTCACCACCACCCTCACCACCACCCCCTCACCACCACCCTCACCCTCACCACCTCCCTCACCACCTCCCTCACCACCACCCTCACCACCACCCTCGCCCACCCTCACCACCACCCTCACCACCCTCCCCACCCTCACCATTGTCTCCCACCCTCGCCCACCCTCACCACCACCCTCACCACCAAGCTCACCACCCTCACCACCCTCCCCACCCTCACCATTGTCTCCCACCCTCGCCCACCCTCACCACCACCCTCACCACCACCCTCACCACCCTCACCACTCTCCCCACCACCCTCACCCACCACCATCACCACCACCCACCACCACCACCCTCACCACCCTCATCACCACCACCCCCACCACCCTCGCCACCTCCCCACGCTCTCCCACAGGTGCTCAAGGAGTTGGGTGGCACTGGGCTGCTGTCTGCGCTGTCGGACCCCTCTCTGCTCACCAACGCCAGCACCCCCGTTCAAGAGCCACGCGCCAGCGGAGGCAGCACCAGCGGTCGCACCAGCGGAGGTGGTGGTACCAGCGATGGTGGTGGTGATGATGATGGTGGTGGTGGTGGTGCTGCTTCTGGAGCTGGGTCACTCGGGGCTCATGGCCGCCTGCTCGCCCGTGCCGCCCATGTAACGTAGTCGCGGCGACGGCGGCGTCTCACACGTTGTTGTTGTGGTGTGTTGTTGTCCTTCCTCCGACGAGCGCGGTTTGGCTTGCTGCGTTACGGCGGTGCGAAAGCCGTTCCACGCGTACACACACCAACAACTACCTACACAACAACAACAACAACTACGCACACACCAACAACTACCTACACAACAACAACTACCTACACACCAACAACTACGTACACACCAACAACTACCTACACACCAACAACTACGTACACACCAACAACTACCTACACAACAACTACCTACACAACAACAACAACAACTACGTACACACCAACAACTACGTACACACCAACAACTACGTACACAACAACAACTACGTACACAACAACTACGTACACACACCAACAACTACGTACACACCAACAACTACGTCAACAACAACATCCGCCGTTCACCACTAAGTGGCAGTGACAGCGCTTGTGCCAGGCTAGGTGCACGTTGAGGCCACCACGTGAAGTGTCAAACGCCCCCCGCCGGCAGGAGGTCACGTGGCAGACCCAGCTGGTGCCACGTGTCGACTAAGATGACTGGCCGATGCACCACCTGTGCCAGGCTAGGTACAGGAGGTCACGGGGCAGACCCAGCTGGTGCCACGGGTCGACTGACCGAGACGACTGCCCGATGCACCAGCTGTGCCTCCCACTGTGCCAGGCTAGGTGCACGCAAAAGACAAAAATCCCCCGTATAGCCTGAACAGGCTGTCAGGGCAAATGCTTGCTGCTGCTGCTTAGTTGAGTTGGCTCTGCAAGCGTGCGGTGGTGGCGGTGGCGGTGGTGGTAAACGTCGCACTGTGTGTGTGTGTGGCAAGCCCGTTGTCCGTGAGCTTTTGTCGGAGGGGAAAAATGTTTAGCTGCCAGAGTGTGTCACGCCGTGTCCGTCTTTCTCGCTGTCTCTCTTGTTGTTTTTCTCGCTCTGTCTTTGTCTGTCTCTCTGTCTGTGTGTGTCTCTGTGTGTGTGTGTCTGTCTCAATGTGTGTGTGTGTTTGTATGTCCGTCGACTCGATGGTTGCGTGGTGATGATGGATGCACTGAGTCGGTTCGGATGGATTTAGAGTTCCACGGTTCAGCCACGCGTGACGAATTAGCAGCAGGCAAGATTGTCCGGGTGTGTAGTGTGTGTGGTGTGTGTGTGTGGTGTGTGTGTGTGTCCAGTGTGCTGTGTGTGTGGTGTGTGTGTGGTGTGTGTGTGTGTCCAGTGTGCTGTGTGTGTGGTGTGTGTGTGTGGTGTGTGTGTGTGTCCAGTGTGCTGTGTGTGTGGTGTGTGTGTGTGGTGTGTGTGTGTGTCCAGTGTGCTGTGTGTGTGGTGTGTGTGTGTGGTGTGTGTCCAGTGTGCTGTGTGTGTGGTGTGTGTGTGTGGTGTGTGTGTGTGTCCAGTGTGCTGTGTGTGTGGTGTGTGTGTGTGTCCAGTGTGCTGTGTCATGTGTGTGGTGCGTTGTGTGTGTGTCCAGTGTGCT
>WFAB01003164.1:0-20242 GCA_018977245.1 Lethenteron camtschaticum | reverse complement strand
GCCCCCCCCAACACCCCCCCCCCAACACCCCCCCCCAACACCCCCCCCCAACACCCCCCCCCCAACACCCCCCCCCCAACACCCCCCCCCAAACACCCCCCCCAACACCCCCCCCCCACCCCCCCCCCCCCAACACCCCCCCCCAACACCCCCCCAACACCCCCCCCCCCACCCCCCCCCCCCCCAACACCCCCCCCCCCAACACCCCCCCCCAACACCCCCCCCCCCCACACCCCCCCCCCAACACCCCCCCCCCCAACACCCCCCCCCCAACACCCCCCCACCCCCCCCAACACCCCCCCCCCCAACACCCCCCCCCAACACCCCCCCCAACACCCCCCCCCCCAACACCCCCCCCCAACACCCCCCCCCCCCCCCCAACACCCCCCCCCCCCCAACACCCCCCCCCCCCAACACCCCCCCCCCAACACCCCCCCCCCAACACCCCCCCCAACACCCCCCCAACACCCCCCCCCCAACACCCCCGACGAGGTCCATTTGGTGGGGTGAGAATTAGAAGTGGACGGTCTCTCTTTCTCTCCAAAAACATAAAACACGAACATTACATCTTTTTGGATCTTTCGGTAAAGTCACGTCGAAGGGAAATAATAAAATATAATTCTCACGACGTTTCGGCCACAACGCAAGCAGCCGTCCTCAGGTGAAGAACAGGTCTGTCGGAAAGACAGCGTCTGAATGAGCACCACCAAGCTTGGCAGCGTACATTTAAGCTGGGTTGGTGTTCATTCAGACGCTGTCTTTCAGACAGACCTGTTCTTCACCTGAGGCCGAAACGTCGTGAGAATTATTTTATGTTTTATTTTTATTATTCTATTATTTACCTTCTACGTGACTTTACCGAAAGAACAAGAAGATGAATCCCTGCAGTCACGAAAGCTTTAAATCGAAAAATGAACATTAAACACAACACATGTTGGCTTTTCAACATTTGTCACCCACACCCCCACACACCCCCACACACCCCCACACACCCCCCCATCCCCTTGGCAACGACAACAGTCGGAACGCAAAAATGGCCCCACAAAGAGAGAGAGTGACAGACGTACGGTGAACGTTTGGTTAAAGTTTGGTGAACGTACCGTGAACTTTCAGTGAACGTACCGTCAATGTTCGGTGAATGTACCGTGAACGTACCGTGAATGTTCGGTCAATGTTCGTTGAATGTACCGTGAATGTTCGTGAACGTACGGCGCGCAACGTTCGGTGAACGTACCGTGAATGTACCGTGAACGTTCGGTCAATGTTCGGTGAATGTACCGTGAACGTTCGGTCAATGTTCGGTGAATGTACCGTCAACGTTCGGTCAATGTTCGGTGAACGTACCGTGAATGTTCCGTGAACGTACGGCGTGCGACGTTCGGTGAACGTACCGTGAATGTACCGTGAACGTTCGGTCAATGTTCGGTGAACGTACCGTGAACGTTCGGTCAATGTTCGGTGAACGTACCGTGAACGTTCCGTGAACGTACGGCACGCGACGTTCGGTGAACGTTCGGTGAACGTTCTGTGAACGTTCTGTGAACGTTCGTCGCGCGACGTTCGGCGCTTGCGGAAAAATCCTCCCGTTGGATCAACGTCGGCCCTGGCAACGTCCGCCATTTTGTTTTTGTAGAACTCCATTGGCGCTAAAGCAGCAAGCGGGAAAACCCTACAAGAAACCCCAAAAATTCCGGCGAATCCCTCCAATTGGGGTAGCGTCAATGAAGGGCGGCACGGCACACACGAGGGCGGTGGTGGGGGAGGCCGGCTCCACGCCCGGCCGCCTTTGTCTCTCCCCGGTGAGGGGCAAACGCTTGAGAGAAACGTTCCGTGCGGACACCCCGGCGGCTCTGTCCCGCTGTGAGCGGGAGGCCCTCCAGCACACAGACAGAGAGAGACAGGGAGACAGAGAGAGACAGGGAGACAGAGAGAGATAGAGAGACAGAGAGACAGAGACAAAGAGACAGAGAGAGAGAGACAGAGAGAGACAGAGAGACAGAGACAGGGAGACAGAGAGAGAGAGGGAGACACAGAAAGAGACAGAGAGAGAGAAACAGAGAGACAGAAAGAGAGAGAGAGACAGAGAGAGACAGAGAGACACAGAGAGAGACACGGGGTCTGCGATAGAGGAGAACGCAGCGCCCGTGATGTTGGGGGTCACGTGGGAGGTCGTCATCTTCCTCCTCACTCCGTCGTCTTCGCCATCTTCACCAACCGCCGGCCGCCACGGGTCCGCGACTTCGCCACGGCGCCCGTGCCAGGCCAGGTGCACCTCCCGAGGGCCGCGTCCAAGTGCTCCCCGAAGGCTTGGCCGCCCGCGGGAGGCCACGGCCTAGCGGCCGTGGTGCCACGAGATGTACCGGCGGACGCCACCACCCCGCCACCCACCACCACCCCCCCGCCACCCCACCACCACCACCGCCACCGCCACCACCACCGCCACCACCGCCACCACTGCCACCACCACCACCACCACCGCCACCACAACCGCCACCACCACACCGCCACCGCCACCGCCGCCATCACCACCGCCACCGCCACCACCGCCACCGCCACCGTCACCACCACCACCGCCACCACCGCCACCACCACCGCCACCACCACCGCCACCACCACCACCGCCGCCACCACCACCGCCCCCCACCACCACCGCCGCCGCTTTGCGCCAACTTTGCTCGCGGCGCCACCCCGGCGCTTCCTCCGCTCTCGCCGGAGGGAGCGGCCACCACCGGCTCTGCCCAGGGCGGCGGCGGCGTCCTTCAACGAAAGCCGCCTCCGCAGACGCCGAAGCTTTCGGCAACGCTGGCACCGGCCGTCGAAATCCACCCGTACCGCGTCAGCCGCCATCGCCGCCGCCATCGCCCGTGGCGCCGTGGCCCCGCTCACCACACGAGGGGCAGGAGGAGTCCCAGAATGCCCCAGGGCAGCGGAGGGTCGGGGCAGCCGTTGCCTGCAAGGCGAGACACAGGACACGTGGCAAGCATCGGGGGTTCGAATCCCGCGTCGAGATGACTTCGATGACGTTTTGGCCGCTGTGAAGTGGAGGTGGCGGAGCTTTGTGACGTCATATTTGAGGGGTGGGGGGTCAAAAATCGCGTGACGTCATTTATGGACGGCCCCTTGCTTCTGTTGTTGGATCAAGACGTTACAACAACAACAACAACGACGAGAGCAGCAGTCAACAAACAAACAAACAACAACACGAACAGGGGCTGTTTCACAAGTGTAGACGAAAATTCAAAACAGCGAGCCTGCGGAAGTTGGACAAACGCACGAGCGTGGCGGTTTGAAGCCGTTCCACCTCATTATTAATACTAAAATATATTATTCATATTTTATATATAAGATGTAGGAGGGGAGGGGCGGGGAGGGGCGGGGGGGGGGCAACATCAAAGGGTTGCTCTCGAATCGCGGGTAGCTGGGGGCGGATGGGGATTTGGCGGTCACGGGAGAGGGGATTGACACGGCTGGTAAGTTTGTGTGTGTGTCAGTGTGTGTGTGTCAGTGTGTGTGTGTGTGTCAGTGTGTGTGTGTGTCAGTGTGTGTGTGTGCAGTGTGTGTGTGTGTCAGTGTGTGTCAGTGTGTGTGTGTGTCAGTGTGTGTGTGTGTCAGTGTGTGTGTGTCAGTGTGTGGTGTGTCAGTGGTGTGTGTGTCAGTGTGTGTTGTCAGTGTGTGTGTGTGTCAGTGTGTGTGTGTGTCAGTGTGTGTGTGTGTCAGTGTGTGTGTGTGTGTGTCAGTGTGTGTGTGTCAGTGTGTGTGTGTCAGTGTGTGTTAGTGTGTGTGTCATTGTGTGTGTGTCAGTGTGTGTGTGGTGTGTCAGTGTGTGTGTCAGTGTGTGTGTGTCAGTGTGTGTGTGTATCAGTGTGTGTGTGTCAGTGTGTGTGTGTGTCAGTGTGTGTATGTGTCAGTGTGTGTGTGTGTCAGTGTGTGTGTGTATCAGTGTGTGTGTGTCAGTGTGTGTATGTGTGTCAGTGTGTGTGTGTCAGTGTGTGTGTCAGTGTGTGTGTTAGTGTGGTGTGTGTGTCAGTGTGTGTTTGTCAGTGTGTGTGTGTGTCAGTGTGTGTGTCAGTGTGTGTGTGTCAGTGTGTGTGTGTGTCAGTGTGTGTGTGTCAGTGTGTGTGTGTCAGTGTGTGTTTGTCAGTGTGTGTGTGTGTCAGTGTGTGTGTGTGTCAGTGTGTGTGTGTCAGTGTGTGTGTGTGTCAGTGTGTGTGTGTGTCAGTGTGTGTGTGTCAGTGTGTGTGTGTGTCAGTGTGTGTTTGTCAGTGTGTGTGTGTGTCAGTGTGTGTGTGTGTCAGTGTGTGGTGTGTGTGTGTGTGTCAGTGTGTGTGTGTCAGTGTGTGTGTGTCAGTGTGTGTTAGTGTGTGTGTCATTGTGTGTGTGTCAGTGTGTCTGTGGGTGTGTCAGTGTGTGTGTCAGTGTGTGTGTGTCAGTGTGTGTGTGTATCAGTGTGTGTGTGTCAGTGTGTGTGTGTGTCAGTGTGTGTATGTGTCAGTGTGTGTGTGTGTCAGTGTGTGTGTGTATCAGTGTGTGTGTGTCAGTGTGTGTATGTGTGTCAGTGTGTGTGTGTCAGTGTGTGTGTCAGTGTGTGTGTTAGTGTGTGTGTGTGTGTCAGTGTGTGTGTGTGTCAGTGTGTGTGTCAGTGTGTGTGTGTCAGTGTGTGTGTGTGAGTGTGTGTGTGTGTCAGTGTGTGTGTGTGTCAGTGTGTGTATGTGTCAGTGTGTGTATGTCAGTGTGTGTGTATCAGTGTGTGTGTGTCAGTGTGTGTGTGTGTGTCAGTGTGTGTGTGTCAGTGTGTGTGTCAGTGTGTGTGTTAGTGTGTGTCAGTGTGTGTGTGTGTCAGTGTGTGTGTCAGTGTGTGTGTGTCAGTGTGTGTGTGTCAGTGTGTGTGTGTGTATCAGTGTGTGTGTGTTAGTGTGTGTGTGTCAGTGTGTGTGTGTCAGTGTGTGTTAGTGTGTGTGTCAGTGTGTGTGTGTGTCAGTGTGTGTATGGGTGTGTCAGTGTGTGTGTCAGTGTGTGTGTGTGTCAGTGTGTGTGTGTGTCAGTGTGTGTGTCAATGTGTGTGTCAATGTGTGTGTGTCAGTGTGTGTGTGTGTCAGTGTGTGTCGGTGTGTGTGTGTGTAGGCCTTCATAGGTGCTCGCTAACAACACTTGCCCTTACAGTCTGTTAAGGCTATACGGGGGATCTTTGTGTGTGTCAGTGTGTCAGAGTGTGTGTGTGTCAGTGTGTGTGTCAATGTGTGCGTGTGTGGGGAGCGGTGGTGTAGCGATTAGCACGCTGCGCTACGAACCCGGCGACCCGGGTTCGATTCCCGCTCACGGCCAACACCAGTGACGATTATCTGAACCGGCCTGGGTGTGTATATCTCTCTAAGAGGGTTCATAATGGCTGTGTCTGAGACAATGAACCAACAGTGTTGAGAACCTGGGTTCGAGCCCTGGGTCCAGCTGTCTATAAGCAAGTTCATAATGGCGAGCGTGCCGTGATGGCCTTAAAGAGGGCACTTCACTGTGGAGGCAACACGGGCTAGCCTGGGTTCAATTCCTGACCCGGGTGTATGTGTGTGCGTGTGGAGTGTGGTATGTGTGGTGAGTTCTAAGTGTGTTGCTACGTGTACGTATGGCTGTGCTGGGGAGCGGTAGTGTAGGGGTTAGCGCTACGCTGCGCTACGAACCCAACGACCCGAGATCGATTCCCACCAACAGATTATCTGTACGGGTCCTGGGCCACCCCTAGGTCGACTCAGCCTCAAATGAGTAGCTGGTGTGCTGTGTAAACATGGCCACTGGGGAGACAAAGGCGGCCGGGCGTGATATTGGCCACCCACCCCCTCGTGTGCCGCACTTGCACCAACAGTCTGTTAAGGGGCCGTCCATAAATGATGTCACGTGATTTTGGACGATTATTGACCCCCCCCTCTCAAAGATGACGTCACAAAGCTCTGCCCCCCCCCCAAAATAAAAGATGCTTCGAATCGCTTTAAACTATTGTCATCGTAGTGCGTGTTTAATGTGGCGCTGCACTCTGATGTTCTAGGTGAAAACATTTATTAAAAAGTCGATTTAATTAAGTAGAACGTGTTGTCTATATTTATTTAAAGTTGCGCATTTTGATGTGACGTCACGTTTCTCAACCCCCCCCCCTCGTCACACATCGTCACAAATGTCTGACCCCCCCCCCTAGGTGCGTGACGTCATTTATGGACGGCCTTAATGTCTTTGCGTGTCTGTGTGTGTGTGTGTGGTGACGTCAGAACATCACCACTGGGGAGTTGGCTGACATGACACCACCATCACCACTATCACCATCACCACCACCACCATCACCACCACCATCACCACCATCACCATCACCACCACCACCACCATCACCACCACCACCATCACCAACCACCACCACCACTACTATCACCATCACCACCATCACCACCACCACCACCATCACCACCACCACCATCACCAACCACCACCACTATCACCATCACCACTACCACCACCACCACCATCACCAACATTACCACCTTCACCACCACCACCACCACCATCACCACCACCATCACTACCACCATCACCATCACCACCATCACCAACCACCACCACCATCACTACCACCATCACCATCACCACCATCACCATCACCACCACCATCACCACCACCATCACCACCACCACCATCACCACCACCACCACCACCATCACTACCACCACCAACCATCACCACCACCACCACCATCACCACCAACCACCACCATCACCACCACCACCTCCACCACCACCACCACCATTACCACCACCATCATCACCACCACCACCATCACCACCACCATCACCAACCACCACCATCACCATCACCACCACCACCATCACCACCACCATCACCACCACCATCACCACCACCTTCACCATCACCACCACCATCACCACCATCACCACCACCACCACCACCATCACCACCACCATCACCACCACCATCACCACCACCTTCACCATCACCACCACCACCACCACCCCCATCACCACCATCACCACCATCACCACCATCACCACCACCATCACCACCACCACCATCACCACTGCCACCGCCACCACCACCATCACCACCACCATCACCAACCACTACCATCACCATCACCACCACCACCACCACCAACCACCACCATCACCACCACCATCACCACCACCATCACCTTCACCATCACCATCACCTTCACCATCACCACCACCACCACCACCACCATCACCACCACCAACCACCACCACCTTCACCATCACCATCACCTTCACCATCACCATCACCTTCACCACCACCACCACCACCACGTGTGTAGAGTGGATACCAGATTGCCGTTGCCGCTGCTGCCCGTGTGCCGCCGTTGGCGCCGGTTGGGAGCGTCGGCGGTTTTCGCCGCTCGACCTCGTCACCGCCGTCACCGTCACCGCCACCGTCACCGGCATCGTGGTCGTCTCGTTCCACGTGGGGGGCGCTGCGGCCACCCGTGGTGGCGCGCCCTTGGTGAGCGGCCTCGCCTCCGGCACCTGTCAGGTTCAAGCGGTGACGACGCGGCCCGCACGTCACGTGACCGTGACGGCACAGAGCCCCCCACACCCACCCACACCATCATCACACCCTCCATGAAGTGTCGAACGCCCGCTGGGAGCACGAGGTCACGTGCAGACCCAGCAGGTGCCACGGGTCGACTGACTGAGACGACCGAGATGACTGGCTGATGCATCACCTGTGCCCCTACTATACACATTCACACACACATATATATACACACACATACACACATACACACACACACAACAACAACAACCGCCATTCGCCACTAAGTGGCGGTGACGTCACCACGACGCTTGTGCCAGGCCATGTGCACCTTGAGGCCACATGAAGTGTCGAACGCCCGCTGGCAGGTCACGGTGCAGACCCAGCAGGTGCCACGGGTCGACTGACTGAGACGACCGAGATGAGTGGCTGATGCATCACCTGTGCCCCCTACTGTACCAACTTGCTGTGCTTTAGCCACCCGGCGCTCCGCTCGTTGATGTGAGCGTCGCTCCTCTGCCCTCTGTTGTTGTTGGAGGGCGATTGCCTCCAACTGCCCAGTAGCGTTCTTCACGAGCCTCCTCCACAGAGGCCGATCTTGACACCGCTGGTACCAGTCATCGGCAAGTCCACTCAGCTCCACGTCCTCCTGTACCACATCACTTTATCTCTTCTCTAGCTCATACCGCGCCCGTTTAGCCCCCTTTATCCGGCCAAACAAAAGCTGTTTAGGCATGCGGTGGCTGGGCATGCGGGCTACATGACCCAGCCAACGCAGCCTTGCCTGCCAGAGGAGCTCACCGATGGGACTTTGTCCAGATCTTTCAAGGTTTTCTGAGCTCCTCACACAATCCAGTCTTATTAAACCCAGGATGGATCGTAGACAGACCAGCCTAAATGTTTCTAACTGGTGAAGATGTTCCGTTTCGCAAGCATAGAGAAGGGAGGGAATGACCATGGCCGAGAAGACCTGAAGCTTTGTGTGGAGCGACAGACCAGGTAGCTCCCACACAGTGTTACGCAGCCCATTAAAAGATAATGTCACTCGACTAATTCTGAGTGAGACATCTGCTGCCAAACCGCTGAGGGGGTGGAGTGTTTAATGGCACACAATACCCAGGCAGGTGCTTAGTTTTGGTAGGGCTGATGGTAAGGCTCCACCTTTTCGTGGCAAACTCCAGATTCAGCAGCAGCACCTCCAACTCCACCTCTGAATGAGCAGCTATTACCAAATCATCGGCATACATAACGTGGTTGACCAATAGGGAGCCATCCCTTGATCGCACCCGGGCATCGATCAGCCTCCCATTATATCTGTACCAAATGGAAATACCCCCGGTACAGCTATTGAAGGCTTCACGAACTACGTGGTCAAAATAGATGTTAAATAATGTGGGAGCCAGAGGACATCCCTGTCGATCCCAAGGTGTACAGGGAAAGGCTCTGAATCCCAGCCATGTAGTTTTACCCAGGCCCGCTCACCATCATGAAGGTCCTTAATGATCGTGAGGGATTTCCCCTCCCCCAGGACCTCACAGAAATGTTCAGCAAATCTGCAAACCTGTTCCTGGGGGTCGGAGATTGGATCACCGTTTCTTTCCCTAATGATGGTAATAGGTGTTACTTTATTGATGGAGTTAGATAGTGATTTGTGATCGCGGGCCACTGAGGCAGACTCCATCTCCTCAGCAACCCGCGACCACCACCCATCCTTGCAGCGCCTTACGGCTCTCCTAACCTCCGAGTGAAGGCTGCGGTAAGCCTCCTCATTCTCTGACGTGGGATGCTGTAGCCGATGAGAGTGGGCCTGTCGCTTTTTCTCAACTATCCTGAACACCTCCTCTGTTAGCCAGGGTTTCTGGGGAGGTCTGGACCGCGTACCCAAAACAGCCATTGCAGCTTACTGAGTCACAGTCCTAAACCTTGCCCATTTACCCTCGACATCAGGAGGAGTGGGGGACGATGCCAACCCCAGCTGCAAGCGATGATGAAATTCTCACTTGCAACTTTCATCAGCTAACTGAGATCAGGCCACTTTAGGTTGGAATGGAGTCCTAGGTGGACACCCCCACCGGAGTGGAAGAATGGCAGGCGCATCTTACAGGTGACTAGTCGATGGTCAGTGGGCAGATCAGCTCCACAGTAGGTCCTGGTGTCAAGGACATGGGCTCACAACCGCTGGTCCGTCACTATGTAGTCCAGCAGATGTTCTTGCTTGCACCCGGCATGCATCCATGATGTTGTATGAATGCGCCGATGCCGGAAGAGCGTGTTGGTAATTACAAGCCCATGGGCTGCGCAAAATCTAGCAGCCTCCTGCCGTTGTTATTGAGCTGATCTGGCCCATGCCTTCCAATCACTCCAGACCAGGTGCCAGCATCATGACCAACTCGGGCATTGAAGTCACCCAACAAGATGACTCTGTCCCGAGTGGCCACTTTAGCCAGCACCTGTGACAGGAGGTCATACACACACAGGTACACACACACACACACGTGTACACACACAGGTGCGTGTCCACTCACCTGCGAGTCGCGTCGCAGCTGCGTGCTGCTACTGCTGCTGCTACTGCTGCTGCTCACGTGCAGAGTGGCGCGCGCTTTGTGCTCCTGGGCGCGCGCGCCGCTGCGGTCGCTGACGCGGCACTCGTAGAGGCCCGCGTCGCGCGGGCCCACGTGGGCCAGCCGGAGCGTGTTGTTGATGTCACTGCCAATCACTCGCACCGTCTACACGTGGTGGGGGGACACGTGGGGGGACACGTGGTGAGACACGTGGTGACACAGGGAGACACACGTGGAGACACACAGGGAGACAGACACACGTGGGCCAGCCGGAGAGTGTTGTTGATGTCACTGCCAATCACTCGCACCGTCTACACGTGGTGGGGACACGTGGTGAGACACGTGGTGGGGACACGTGGTGAGACACGTGGTGACACAGGGAGACACACGTGGAGACACACAGGGAGACAGACACACGTGGGCCAGCCGGAGAGTGTTGTTGATGTCACTGCCAATCACTCGCACCGTCTACACGTGGTGGGGACACGTGGTGAGACACGTGGTGGGGACACGTGGTGAGACACGTGGTGACACAGGGAGACACACGTGGAGACACACAGGGAGACAGACACACGTGGGCCAGCCGGAGAGTGTTGTTGATGTCACTGCCAATCACTCGCACCGTCTACACGTGGTGGGGACACGTGGTGAGACACGTGGTGGGGACACGTGGTGAGACACGTGGTGACACAGGGAGACACACGTGGAGACACACAGGGAGACAGACACACGTGGGCCAGCCGGAGAGTGTTGTTGATGTCACTACCAATCACTCGCACCGTCTACACGTGGTGGGGACACGTGGTGAGACACGTGGTGAGACACGTGGTGACACACGGGGAGACACACGGGGAGACACGGGGAGACACGGGGGAGATACCGGAGACACGGGGAGACACGGGGGAGGCACGGGGAGACACACGGGGAGACACGTGGTGACACGGGGGGGGGGGGGTACACGGGGAGACACGGGGAGACACAGGAAGACACGAGAGAGAAACGGGGGAGACACGGGGGAGACACCAGGGAGACACGAGGGAGACACAGGGAGACACGGGGGAGACACGGAGAGACACACAGGGAGACACGGGGAGACACACGGGGAGACACATGGGGAGACACAGGGAGACATAGGGAGACACGGGGAGACACGAGGAGACACACAGGGAGACACGGGGAGACACACGGGTAGACACAGGGAGACATGGGGGAGACACGGGGAGACACACAGGGAGACACACAGGGAGACACACAGGGAGACACAGGGAGACACGAGAGAGACACGGGGGAGACACAGGGAGACACGGGGAGACACAGGGAGACACGGGGAGACACACGGGGAGACACACGGGGAGACACACGGGGAGACACATGGGGAGACACGGGGACAAAGCTGCAGCAGGCTTCTAATGTCGCTACCAATCACTCACATCGTGTGCCGGGTAGACACAGGGAGACACGGGTGAGACACGGGAAGACACGGGGAGATTAGGGGAGACACCGGGAGATACGGGGGAGACACGGGGGAGACACGGGGCGACACGGGGAGACACGGGGGAGACACGTGGAGACACGGGGAGACACGGGGGAGACACGGGGAGACACGGGGAGACACGAGGGAGACACGGGGAGACACGGGGGAGACACGGGGAGACACGGGGAGAGACGGGGAGACACGGGGGAGACACTGGGGAGACACGGGGGAGACACGGGGGAGACACGGGGGAGACACGGGGAGACACGGGGAGACACGGGGAGAGACGGGGAGACACGGGGAGACACGGGGGAGACACGGGGAGACACGGGGGAGACACGGGGGAGACACGGGGAGACACGGGGACACAGCTGCAGCAAGCTGCTGTCACTCGCAATCGCCCTCATCATCACCACCACCATCAACACCATCATCATCATCACCACCATCAACACCATCATCATCACCACCACCATCACCACCATCATCATCACCACCATCATCAACACCACCATCACCACCACCATCAACACCACCATTATCATCATCATTACCACCATCAACACCATCATCATCACCACCACCATCACCACCATCATCATCATCACCACCATCACCACCACCACCATCAACACCATCATCATCATCACCACCACCACCACCATAAAAACTACCATCATCATCACCACCACCATCACCACCATCATCATCATCACCACCATCATCAACACCACCATCACCACCACCATCAACACCACCATCATCATCACCACCATCATCATCATCACCACCATCATCAACACCACCATCACCACCACCACCATCATCATCATCATCACCACCATCATCATCAACACCACCATCACCACCACCACCACCATCAACACCATCATCATCATCATCACCACCACCACCATCATCACCACCACCATCATCACCACCACCATCATCACCACCATCACCACCACCATCACCACCATCATCACCACCACCATCACCACCACCACCATCATCACCACCACCACCATCATCACCACCACCATCATCACCATCACCATCACCACCACCATCATCATCACCACCACTACCATCATCATCACCATCACCACCACCACCATCAACACCATCATCATCATCACCACCACCATCATCATCACCACCATCATCATCACCACCATCATCACCACCACCATCACCACCATCACCATCATCACCACCATCATCATCACCACCACCATCACCACCACCACCATCGGCACACAAGACCACCCGATTGGCACGGGTTGGCGTCTAAGCACGGTGCGAAACAAAGTCCCAGCACGCGTCAAACACACAGTGCCGGACTAAGCGAGTTCGGGGCCTGTAGCATATGATGTTATACAGGAGCGAATTGCCCGATGATGCTGGATGCAATTACCAGCGAAACGTCGTACTACTCAAATTGTAAATGTTGTGGTTTCACGCTTCAACACACCGGTGGGCTAAAGCAGTGAACTATTTGTCTTTTGTCAACGTGACACTTTTTTACTGATTGGCCGTGTCGGGTGGTGGAGGGTTACGACACATTTATAAATAACGCGATCTAAACCCAAAAACGTTGATTATGAAAAAAAAACATAAAACACATAAATGTTTACCTTGCACAGTAAAGTTATTGTATTTTTTCATTTGCTATACAGCCCAGATAATACAACGGATCGCTAACCTTAAACGTCCGGTCGTTCTTCATAAAAGTCAAAGGCGGTAAAGTACTAGATCAGGGTTCGGGAACCTTTTTGACTGGGAGAGCCATAAAAGCCAAATATTTCTAAATATATTTCATTGAGAGCCATATAGTATTTTTAACGTATACTAAATTAAATGTCTTACTTTTAATGCGACTTCTGGTGCTGCGAGGTTTTGCTGATGGCCTTGCAGTCTGGTTCATACGTGGTGAGGTGGAGCTTCATGCAGGCGTGACCCGTGACATTTATCTTCGAAACTAATTTCTGTTTACTTTAAAACGACACGATATTATTAAGCAATATCACAAGTATTTTAAAATCAGTTCCAAACTGATTTTTTTTTGTCAACTCAAAATTGTCTGGGAGCCATATGCCGTCACTGGAAGAGCCATATATGGCTCGCGAGCCATAGGTTCCTGACCGCTGGTACTATAGTAATAGAACGAGTGCAGAATCACTGAACCGGAGTTGATAGCGTGAAAGCGTTTAGCGCGGGGGGCCCTTGAATGTGTGGCACCGTGTAGCAGAGGTGGGACAAAGTCATTGTTATGCAAGTCCAAGTCGAGTCTGAAGTCATCAAATTCATGACTCGAGTCTGACTCGAGTCCAAGTCACATGACTCGAGTCCACACCTCAGAGGTGGGACAAAGTCATTGTTATGCAAGTCCAAGTCGAGTCTGAAGTCATCAAATTCATGACTCGAGTCTGACTCGAGTCCAAGTCACATGACTCGAGTCCACACCACCTCAGAGGTGGGACAAAGTCATTGTTATGCAAGTCCAAGTCGAGTCTGAAGTCATCAAATTCATGACTCGAGTCTGACTCGAGTCCAAGTCACATGACTCGAGTCCACACCTCAGAGGTGGGACAAAGTCATTGTTATGCAAGTCCAAGTCGAGTCTGAAGTCATCAAATTCATGACTCGAGTCTGACTCGAGTCCAAGTCACATGACTCGAGTCCACACCTCAGCCGTGTAGCATTTGTAGCTACTTGTGCCGCTTAGATTATCTGGCACCGCAAAACCCGCAAAGACTCGAGACGGGCAGGCAGAAGAGACGAACTTACACTGATTTTCGTTGCCTCCACATGTTTTTCGACATCCGGAGGCGAAAAAAAACAAACAAACAACAAGAGTTTCGATTTAAAGCTTTCGTGACTGCAGGGATTCATCTTCTTGGTTCTTTCGGTAAAGTCACGTAGAAGGGAAGTAATAAAATAATAATAAAACATAATAAATATTATTATGTTTTATTTTTCGGTAAAGTCGCGTAGAAGGGTGAGTGTGTAGGTGAGTGTGTAGGTGAGCGTACAGGTGAGTGTGTAGGTGAGTGTGTAGGTGAGTGTGTGGGTGAGTGTGTGGGTGAGTGTGTAGGTGAGTGTGTAGGTGAGTGAGTAGGTGAGTGAGTAGGTGAGTGTGTAGGTGAGCGTACAGGTGAGTGTGTAGGTGAGTGTGTGGGTGAGTGTGTGGGTGAGTGTGTAGGTGAGTGTGTAGGTGAGTGTGTGGGTGAGTGTGTGGGTGAATGTGTAGGTGAGTGTGTAGGTGAGTGAGTAGGTGAGTGAGTAGGTGAGTGTACAGGTGAGTGTGTAGGTGAGTGTGTAGGTGAGTGTACAGGTGAGTGTGCAGGTGAGTGTGTAGGTGAGTGTACAGGTGAGCGTGTAGGTGAGTGTGTAGGTGAGTGTGTGGGTGAGTGTGTGGGTGAGTGTGTAGGTGAGTGTGTAGGTGAGTGTGTAGGTGAGTGAGTAGGTGAGTGAGTAGGTGAGTGTGTAGGTGAGTGTACAGGTGAGTGTGTAGGTGAGTGTGTAGGTGAGTGTACAGGTGAGTGTGCAGGTGAGTGTGTAGGTGAGTGTGTAGGTGAGTGTACAGGTGAGTGTGCAGGTGAGTGTGCAGGTGAGTGTGCAGGTGAGTGTGCAGGTGAGCGTAGAGTTGAGCGTGTAGGTGAGTGTGCATGTGAGTGTGTAGGTGAGTGTGTAGGTGAGTGTGTAGGTGAGTGTGTAGGTGAGTGTGCAGGTGAGTGTGTAGGTGAGTGTACAGGTGAGTGTGTAGGTGAGTGTGCAGGTGAGTATGTAGGTGATTGTGTAGGTGAGTGAGTAGGTGAGTGTGTAGGTGAGTGTGTAGGTGAGTGTGTAGGTGAGTGTGCATGTGAGTGTGCAGGTGAGTGTGTAGGTGATTGTGTAGGTGAGTGTGTAGGTGAGTGTGCAGGTGAGTGTGCAGGTGAGTGTGCAGGTGAGTGTACAGGTGAGTGTGTAGGTGAGTGTGCAGGTGAGTGTGTAGGTGAGTGTGTAGGTGATTGTGTAGGTGAGTGTGTAGGTGAGTGAGTAGGTGAGTGTGTAGGTGAGTGTGTAGGTGAGTGTGCAGGTGAGTGTGCAGGTGAGTGTGCAGGTGAGTGTACAGGTGAGTGTGTAGGTGAGTGTGCAGGTGAGTGTGTAGGTGATTGTGTAGGTGAGTGTGCGGGTGAGTGTGTAGGTGAGCGTGTAGGTGAGTGAGTAGGTGAGTGTGTAGGTGAGTGTGTAGGTGAGTGAGTAGGTGAGTGTACAGGTGAGTGTGTAGGTGAGCGTGCAGGTGAGTGTGCAGGTGAGTGTAGAGGTGAGCGTACAGGTGAGTGTGTGAGTGAGTAGGTGAGTGAGTAGGTGAGTGTGTAGGTGAGTGAGTGTGTGGGTGAGTGTGTAGGTGAGTGTGTAGGTGAGTGTGTAGGTGAGTGTACAGGTGAGTGTGTAGGTGAGTGTACAGGTGAGCGAGCATGCGAGCGTGCGAGCATGCAGGTGAGCGTGCAGGTGAGTGTGCAGGTGAGTGTGCAGGTGAGCGTCCACACGAGCATGCAGGTGAGTGTGCAGTTGAGTGCGCGAGCGTACAGGTGAGTATACAGGTGAGTATACATGTGAGTGTACAGGTGAGTATACAGGTGAGTGTACAGGTGAGTGTGCAGGTGAGTGTGCAGGTGAGTATACAGGTGAGTGTGCAGGTGAGTGTGCAGGTGAGTGTGCAGGTGAGTATACAGGTGAGTGTGCAGGTGAGTATACAGGTGAGTGTGCAGGTGAGTATACAGGTGAGTGTACAGGTGAGTGTACAGGTGAGTATACAGGTGAGTGTACAGGTGAGTGTGCAGGTGAGTGTGCAGGTGAGTATACAGGTGAGTGTGCAGGTGAGTATACAGGTGAGCGTGCGTGCGAGCCAGCGTGCGAGCCAGCGTGCGAAAGCGCAACCTGCAGGCGAGCGGACGTGTGGGCACCGCGGGAGGGGGCCCCCCCCACCGCCCCCCCCGGGCCCCCACTCGGGGGTCCCGCGGCGTCGCGGAAGTGCCACCACTGCATCTCGATGGAGCCCCCCGAGGCGGCCGCGTGGGCCCGGTACTCGCACGACAGGAACACGTCGCGACCCTCGCTGGCGGACACGTCACGGGGCAGCGTCGTGAAGTACGCTGGGAGACGCGGGGGGGGGTGGTGGGGGTGGGGGGGGTGTGGGGGGGAGAGGTGGGGGGGGTGGGAGAGGGTGGGAGGGGGGGAGAGACGCGGGGGGGGGGAGAGGTGGGGGGGGTGGGAGAGGGTGGGAGGGGGGGAGAGACGCGGGGGGGGAGAGGTGGGGGGGGGGGGAGAGGGTGGGAGGGGGGGAGAGGTGGGGGGGGGTGGGAGAGGGTGGGAGGGGGGGAGAGACGCGGGGGGGGTGGGAGGTGGGTGGAGTCACGGGGGGGGGGATGGGTGGGGGGGGAGGTGGAGGGTGGGGGGGAGGTGGAGGGTGGGGGGGAGGTGGGGGGTGGGGGGGAGAGAGGTGGGGGGGTGGGGGGGGAGTGGTGGGGTGGGGGTGTGGGGGGGTGGGGTGGGGGGGGGGTGGGTGGAGTCACGGGGGGGGGGGGGGGTGTGGGAGGGGGGGAGAGAGGTGGGGGGTGGGAGGGAGGGAGGTGGGAGAGAGAGGTGGGGGGTGGAGGTGGTGGGGAGAGGTGGGGGGGGGAGAGGTGGGGGGGGAGGGGGGTGGAGTCACGGGGGGGAGGGGGGAGAGACGCGGGGGGTGGGGGGAGAGGTGGGGGGTGGGAGGGGGGGAGATGGGTGGAGTCATGGGGGGTGGGGGTGGTGTGGGGGGGGAGGTGGGGGGTGGGGGTGGGAGAGACGCGGGGGGGTGGGGGGGTGGAGAGGTGGATGGAGTCACGGGGGGTGGGGAGAGACAGTGGCAGTGGCATTAGCTGCCGAGTACGCAGGCGGTTCAACTGCGCCACTCAGGCTGGAGTTTCCACCTCTGGATTGCAAAAAACACCGGGACACAACAACAACACTGTAACACTGTCTATACGATGGTATAATGACCCTTTTTTTAGCGCTGATTCAATTCGCGCTCCCTTTTCCAGGATCAGCATCAGCGCATCTTGAGTGCTAAGTGAGTTCTGCCTGGCACACACGGTCATTAAGGTTTCGAGGCTGACGTTTGGCAACTCGAACCTTCAGCTCCCTCCACAGATTTGCTATGGGATTAAGGTCTGGAGACTGGCTAGGCCACTCCAGGACCTTAATGTGCTTCTTCTTGAGCCACTCCTTTGTTGCCTTGGAGAAGATCTGCAAAGAGGAGTGGGACAAAATCCCTCCTGAGATGTGTGCAAACCTGGTGGCCAACTACAAGAAACGTCTGACCTCTGTGATTGCCAACAAGGGTTTTGCCACCAAGTACTAAGTCATGTTTTGCAGAGGGGGTCAAATACTTATTTCCCTCATTAAAATGCAAATCAATTTATAACATTTTTGACATGCGTTTTTCTGGATTTTGTTGTTGTTATTCTGTCTCTCACTGTTCAAATAAGCCTACCATTAAAATTATAGACTGAGCATTTCTTTGTCAGTGGGCAAACGTACAAAATCAGCAGGGGATCAAATACTTTTTTCCCTCACTGTATACTACACTATACACTACACTATACACTACTATACACTACACTATACACTACTATACACTACACTATATACTACACTATATAGTACACTATACACTACTATACACTACATTATACACTACACTATACACTACTATACACTACACTATACACTACTACACACTACACTATACACTACACTATACACTACACTATACACTACTATATACACTACACTATACACTACTACACACTACACTATATACTACACTATACACTACTATACACTACACTATACACTACATTATACACTACACTATACACTACACTATACACTACTATACACTACACTATATACTACACTATATAGTACACTATACACTACTATACACTACATTATACACTACACTATACACTACTATACACTACACTATACACTACTATACACTACACTATACACTACTATATACACTACACTACACTACTACACACTACATATACACTACACTATACACTACTAACACTACACTATACACTACTACACACTACACTATACACTACACTATACACTACACTATACACTACTATACACTACACTATACACTACACTATACACTACACTATACACACTTACACTACTATACACTACACTATACACTACACTATACACTACTATATACACTACACTATACACTACTATATACACTACACTATACACTACACTATACACTACACTATACACTACACTATACACTACACTATACACTACTATATACACTACACTATACACTACTACACACTACACTACACTATACACTACTATACACTACACTATACACTACTACACACTACACTATACACTACTATATACACTACACTATACACTACTACACACTACACTATACACTACACTATACACTACTATACACTACACTATATACTACACTATATAGTACACTATACACTACTATACACTACATTATACACTACACTATACACTACTATACACTACACTATACACTACTATACACTACACTATACACTACTATATACACTACACTATACACTACTACACACTACACTATATACTACACTATACACTACTATATACACTACACTATACACTACTACACACTACACTATACACTACACTATACACTACACTATACACTACACTATACACTATACTATACACTACTATATACACTACAATATACACTACTACACACTACACTATACACTACACTATACACTACTATACACTACACTATACACTACACTATACACTACACTATACACTACTACACACTACACTATACACTACACTATACACTACTATATACACTACACTATACACTACTACACACTACACTATACACTACACTATACACTATTATATACACTACACTATACACTACTACACACTACACTATACACTACACTATACACTACACTATACACTACACTATACACTACACTGCTATGATGTGGCCACTACTTGAGCATATCGGCACTACAAGAGAGAGAGGAAAGTGGAAACCACAAATGACGAAACGTGCAGTGGACACGCCACTACGGGCTGTCTGTCCATGGCTCGTGATGTGATGACGACAATTTACACGTGAACAGGACCCTGCGGGGTGGGCTGGTAGGAACGAACAACCAAGAAATAAACATAATGTATTATTACACTTGTTAAGCCAGGAAAGCCCCACTGAGTCTAAAGTTTTTGTAGGGTTCTGCCAAGTGTTTGCAGTAGGGGGCGATGTTGCTACACCTAATCGGACGATACGAAGGGAGAGTTTGAGGCCTAGTTCTAGGCTTTAGGCCTAGCTGTAGGCTTTAGGCCGCTGTGAGTTAATTTTTAATTTGAATGTTTTTATTATTTATGTAAAAGCTTTAAATTTAAATGTTTCTATTTAAAAGCATCAGGGAATGTAACATTGTTAAACATTAACTCCCTTTCACCACACGCAGGGGTACGATACGAAGGGAGAGTTTGAGGCGTTGTTCTAAGCTTTAGGCCTAGCTGTAGGCTTTAGGCCGCTGTGAGTAAAATTTTAATTTAAAGTTTTAATTAAAAGCTATC
>WFAB01003163.1:0-20250 GCA_018977245.1 Lethenteron camtschaticum | reverse complement strand
ATAGTGATGTAGTATTAGTAGTACCAGTACTATATAGAGTAGTACTAGTACTATAATAGTAGTACCAGTACTATATAGAGTAGTAATCTCCTCACCTGCTCTACGAGTCTCTGGATGAGCGAGTGGTAGTAGTAGTAGTACATAGTGATGTAGTATTAGTAGTACCAGTACTATAATAGTAGTACTAGTACTATAATAGTAGTAGTACCAGTACTATAAGAGTAGTAATCTCCTCACCTGCTCTACGAGTCTCTGGATGAGTGAGTGGCAGTAGTAGTAGTACATAGTGATGTAGTATTAGTAGTACTAGTACTATAATAGTAGTACCAGTACTATATAATAGTAGTACCAGTACTATAAGAGTAGTAATCTCCTCACCTGCTCTACGAGCCTCTGGATGAGCGCGCGAAGCGCTCCGAGCTCCGCGTCCGAAGCGCCTCGAGCCGGCGCCATCGCCTTTTCCCGCGCGCCAACAACGCGCGCTCCCATTGGCTGTCGTCAGGGGGGGGAGGGGGTAGGGGGCGGGGCAGTTCCGTGCTACCCCTGCTCCCATTGGCTGTCCTCACGGGGGGGGGCGGGGCAGTTTCATGCTACGCGCGCTCCTATTGGCTGTCCTCACGGGGGGGGGTAGGGGGCGGGCAGATTCATGCTACCCCTGCTCCCATTGGCTGCCCTCACGGGGGGGAGGGGGTAGGGCAGTTCCATGCAACGCGCGCTCCCATTGGCTACCCTCACGCGGGGGAGGGGTAGGGGGCGGGGCAGTTCCGTGCTACGCGCGCTCCGATTGGCTGCCCTCACGGGGGAGAGGGGGTAGGGGGCGGGGCAGTCCCGTGCTACGCGCGCTCCCATTGGCTGCCGTCACGGGGAGGAGGGGTAGAGGGCGGGGCAGTTCCATGCTACGTGCGCTCCCATTGGCTGCTCTCACAGGGGGTAGGGGGTAGGGGGCGGGGCAGTTCCATGCTACGCGAGCTCCCATTGGCTGTCCTCACGGGGGGAGGGGGTTAGGGGCGGGTCAGTTCTATGCTACGCGCGCTCCCATTGGCTGCCCTCACGGGGGGGAGGGGTAAGGGAGTTCCGTGCAACGCGCGCTCCCATTGGTGGAGAATCGGAGTGTTTGTTTTAAATCTTCCGGAAGAGGAAGACGGTGCTTTGCTGTTGGGATCGTTGTCGCTTAAGGGGTTGGAAGATGCACAATAAAACGAGGTTTTATCTTCTGGAAGAGGAAGATAGATGCATTGGAACTCATTGGCTGAGTTATCTTCCGGAAGATGAAGAAGCTAAAAAAAACAAGATTTATTCTTCTGGAAGAAGAAGAAGGGTGTGGGCTGTGCGTGAGAGTGGGTGAGGGTGAGCTGCGTGTGAGTGAGCTGTGTGTGTGTTTAAATTTAGTGTTTTAAAGATGTCAATTCACCTGCTGTGTATCTTACTACTGTCCCTCCCGGCCATATCTAGTGCCACACTCAACTCTACAAATGGCTACCCGCGTTACTTCGCGTCAATACTTATTGCTAAATTTGCAACTACACCTGCTAATGAAACAACTTATAGACACTTCTACACTCCATCATTGTATCCTTTTAAACCCTATCTTTGTCCCATTACTTCACCAGCACTCCTTCCAAACTTCATTCTGCTCTTAAAAATAACACCATCTGCGAGCTGCTGCTATTCGTCCAAGGTTCGTCGCTCTTCATCCTTTCACAGAAAATACCTGTGCAAACTATTAATTCTACTTTTCTTATTTCTGGGTGGTATTGAGCTTCATCCTGGACCAAATGTAAAGAACTCATATAATTCTGTAGATTTTTCTGGCAGAAAAGGTGTTGGTGTTCTACATGTCAACATCAGAGGGCTTTTGATTAAATTAAGTCAACTAAAACTAGAAGTAGCAAATCTTGACCCGGACATATTTTGCCTAACAGAAACATTTCTCACTCCTGCCGTCAATGACTTGCAGATTACGATTGACAACTACAATCTTTTTCGGCTTGACCGAGGATCTAAAGGAGGTGGAATTGCCATCTATGTTCGTAATACTATTGCATGTTCACCAGCTCACTCCTTGTTTAAAAAATGTTGCTTTGAAGGTCTGGCTCTCAGAATAACTCTCCCTAATAATCAACACATATTGGTAGTGTGCTGCTATAGACCGCCTAGTGGGAAGGATGTTGAAGCTGCATCTGCACTGAGAGAGCTTCTTGGGGGCCTCCCTAAAGGTGAAATAGTTTTAGTGGGTGATCTAAATTGGAATTGGCTAAACCCGCCGGCCGTGGCCACAAATTTTGCAGATGAATTTAACCTGTTTCAATTAATAAATGTCCCCACAAGACCCAACCTAAAAAATCCGGGACAGTCATCTCTGCTTGACGTCCTATTGACAAATGCCCCTCACAATTTCGCACTGACTGGTGTTCTAGGTAATAACCTTAGTGATCACTCCTTCATTTTTGGGGTGAGATCATCAGCCAGACCCAAAGCCCCCCCTAAATTGGTTGAGAAGCACTCCATGAGACACTTCAGCACTCAGGCATTTACTAATGATGTGCTTCACTCGGATATTGACAAGGTCTGTGATATTCCAAACCTGACTACGGCTTGGGAGACCTTCAGGTACACGTTTCTCCAAATTCTTAACAAACATGCTCCGTTGGTTAAATTTAAAACTAAAGGCAACCGTCCACCATGGTTTGATCCTGTGATTACAAAGCTCATGAAAACTAGGGACAAGGCTTGGGCATGTGCTCAGAAAAGTAATTTGGTCAATGACTGGCTAGAATACAGGATTTTAAGGAATAGATGCGTCAAAAAAATACGGAATGCAAAAAATGAGTACTTCTCTTCCACTCTCCTTGAATCTCATGGAAATGCCAGGATTTTCTGGAAAACAATCAAATGTATCGAAAAGGCATCCAAAACAGATCATCTGCCCGTTCAGCTTAACCGAAATGGGGAATATTTTTCAGATCCCCAAAAAATAGTTGACAATTTTAACCTTCATTTTTCTGAAGCTGGTACCCTATTTGATAATGTATTGGGAGTCACCCCTGCTCATGCAAATTCCTACACTCCTGTCCAAACATTAAGCGAATTTAGTTTTCAGCCAATCCACGAAAGTAATGTTCTGAAACAACTGTCCTACCTCAAAGGGTCCTCCTCTACCGGAGCAGATAGTATTCCCGTCTTTGCTCTACTAACTGTTGGTCACCTAATATACAAACCTATAGCCCATATTTTCAACCTGTCCATCAAAGAAGCATCAGTTCCTCTAGAATGGAAACATTCCTATGTTCGTCCACTTCACAAAGGGGGCCCTAAAGATGATCCAAATAACTACCGACCTATCTCAATTTTGTCCCCGTTGATGAAAATTTTTGAAAAATTATTGACCTACCAAATTAACAGTTTCCTGTCCGCCAACAATCTATTACATCTAAAACAATCTGGGTTCCGAAAAAAATACAGCACCACATCTGCTGCATTAGACTCTCTGAATCACATTTACAGTAGCCTTGATAATAAGCAGTACTGCGCCTGTCTTTTTCTTGACTTGTCCAAAGCTTTTGATACAGTAGACCACAACATCCTGCTTAGTAAAATAAGTTGCCTCGGTTTTTCCGAAAACACAGTAAAATGGTTAAAAAATTACCTCTTTTCTCGCACCCAAACTGTATTCACAGATGGTTGGAGGTCAAACAGTGTTAAGATAACAAAAGGGGTTCCACAGGGTTCCATTCTCGGCCCCCTCTTGTTTTCTCTTTATGTAAATGACTTGGGCACTGAACTGGATTATTCCAGGGTAAATCTTTTTGCAGATGACACGGTACTAATTACTGCTGGCCGCTCTCCGGATGACGTGATTGCTAAGCTCCAGAGTGATTTCAACAAACTACAACATCAGCTAGTTGCTCTTAAACTAGTCCTAAATCCTGCCAAAACCAAGGTGCTATGCTTCTCACCAGGACTAAAGCGGGAAGTTATTTTTCCCCAATTGCATACCTTAAATAATGATCAAATAGAGCAAGTCAAGATCTATAAGTATCTTGGGGTCATCCTGGATTCAAAACTGAATTTTGAAGATCACATTGATTATATTGGGAAAAAGACAAAAATTAAAATTGGTTTTCTATATCGACACAAGCACTGCTTCCCTCCTATGTTCCGTTTGGAATTGATTAAAGCTACCGTACTGCCTCTACTTGATTACTGTGACATTGTGTATAAATCAGCCCCAAGTACTGTACTGAAGAAGCTTGACTCAATGTATCACTCGGCCTTAAGATTTGCATTGAACTGCCCATATAGGACTCACCACTGTGATCTCTGCATTGGGTCAAACTTAACATCTCTGAATGTTCGACGGCTTGTGCACCAGATCTTATTTATTCATGATGTACTTGCAAAAAAATCTGCAGATTACCTGCTGGATCTCGTCTCTGTTTCAAAGAACAAATTTGACCTAAGGTCTACACTCATTTACCAGCTTAATATTCCCTATTGCCGTACATATACTGGAGGAAGGGCCTTTGCTATTGATGCCCCAGGGTCTGGAATGCTGTTGCAAATAAATTGAAACTTGAGTCACTACCTATGAGATCTTCACTCAAAACTGCTTTAGAGGAGTTGTACACCCCTAGCTGCCAGTGCTATTCAGTGACCTAAAATAAAATGTTTCGCTCCGGATGATCGCTACAAAGTATGACCTGTGTTTTGATTTAGTGTGCTGATCTTAAAGGTGCATTGAAAAATTACAATACTCCGATTGATGCTCCTGCTGTTGTGGAGTGACTCATGCAGCCAGCTATGGCTGCAGGGTTTTGGTAGTACATGTTGTTTATGCCATTTATTGTGAAAATTCCGTCAGTTCCTATGATTGCTTTTTCATTGCCTTCATGGCTTTATTTTGGTGATTTTGAAAAGTGTATTGGTTTAGCCATGTTTGTGTTGTTGTAGTACAGAGTTAGACTGATGGCCTTAATCTAAGTTGTCTTGTGGTTGTTGTTGTTGTTTGACTTGCATCCCACTGGGATTTTTGCACACAGCGTTGGTGTACGGTGTTTTTTCTGCAATATTTTTTTGCTGTCTTTTCTTGGATTTTCTGTTTGCACTTAGTCACATATTCACTTTAAGATGTTTTTTTGTTCATGTTTTTGTTTTTTGTTTGTTGCGGTTGCACCCGATTCAAGAGCTGAATGGCTCACAGGGCTATACCTAATAAATGAACTTGAACTTGAACTTGAAAAACCAATGCATTGCATTCTGTCCGATCTTCCAGAGACCGAAGATAATCAATAAAACAAGTATAACCCGTAAAAACAAAGTTTTTCACTATAAATCCTTTATATGCGTGGCGGCTAGAGTCCTCTCGTCCTCTGGCTTGAGATGGCTGCCACCTATGGGTCAGATGATTGCCTGCCACCTTTAAGCAATTGGTAATTAAATATAATTTATTTTCCCTAAAAAGTGTAAAATTTTGGAAAAACATTTTCACGAACATTAATTGTCACGCACAACGAGTCTGTGTGCAAAATGTCAGCTCGATTGGATCACGGGAAGTGGGTTAAAAACGAGCGAAAGATTTGCACGGTCCTAAGCAAGCAAGCAAGCAAGTGAACTTAATATAAAGGATTTAAAAAGAAATATTCTGCTGGAAGGGGAAGATTAATGGAATGCATTGACAGTTTTTTCTTCCGGAAGAAGAAGATGCTGAATTAAAAAATAAAAATGTGGACGCAATCATCTTCCGGAAGAGGAAGATGTAATCATCTGGAAGAGGAAGACAAATCCAATACTTTGCATTGACTTTCAGATCTTCCTGAAACGGAAGACACTGAAAAAAACAAAATTTTATCTTCCGGAAGACGAAGAAGGTCCATTGCATTGGATTGAAGGATTGAACTTCCGGAAACGGAAGAAGCTGAAAAAAACAAGATTTGATCTTCCAGAAGACGAAGAAGGTCCATTGCATTGGATTGACAGATTCATCTTCCGGAGGAGGAAGATGCGAATAAAAAACAATAATTTGTCTTCTGGAAGATGTGCTGACGTCACCGAGGCTGCGTCTCCATGGCGACCAAACGGGCGTCTCCAGGCTGAGGATAGTCACAGGCCTCGCCAGGTCAGAGACATTTATACTCATTATACACACTAACATACACTTACTAACATACACTCACTAACATATACTTACTAACATACACTTACTAACATATACTTACTAACATATACTTACTAACATACACTTACTAACATATACTTACTAACATACACTCACTAACATATACTTACTAACATATACTTACTAACATATACTTACTAACATACACTTACTAACATATACTTACTAACATACACTTACTAACATATACTTACTAACATACACTTACTAACATATACTTACTAACATATACTTACTAACATACACTTACTAACATACACTTACTAACATATACTTACTAACATATACTTACTAACATATACTTACTAACATACACTCACTAACATATACTTACTTATATATATACACTAACACACATATATATACACTAACACACATATATACTCATTATACACACTAACATATACTTACTAACATACACTTACTAACATATACTTACTAACATACACATATATACTCATTATACACACTAACATATACTTACTTATATATATACACTAACACACATTTATACTCATTATACACTTACTAACATATTCTTACTAACACATACTTTATACTCATTATATACTTACTAACATATACTTACTAACATATACTTTATACTCATTATACACACTAACATATACTTACTAACATATACTTACTAACATATACTTACTAACATATACTTACTAACATATACTTTATACTCAGTATACACACTAACATATACTTACTAACATACACTTACTAACATACACTTACTAACATATACTTTATACTCATTATACACTTACTAACATACACTTACTAACATATACTTTATACTCATTATACACACTAACATATACTTACTTATATATATACACTAACACACATTTATACTCATTATACACACTAACATATACTTACTAACATATACTTTATACTCATTATACACACTAACATATACTTACTTATATATATACACTAACACACATTTATACTCATTATACACACTAACATATACTTACTAACATATACTTTATACTCATTATACACACTAACATATACTTACTAACATATACTTTATACTCATTATACACTTACTAACATATACTTACTAACATATACTTTATACTCATTATACACACTAACATATACTTACTAACATATACTTTATACTCATTATACACACTAACATATACTTACTAACATATACTTTATACTCATTATACACACTAACATATACTTACTAACATATACTTACTAACACACATATATATACACTAACACACATATATACTCATTATACACTTACTAACATATACTTACTAACAAACACATGTATACTCATTATACACTTACTAACATACACTTGCTAACACATATATACACACTAGCAAACACTCACATTTATACTCATACACACTAACATATACTTACTAACATATACTTACTAACACACACACATATATACACTAGCACACATATACACTCACAATAAACACTAACAAACACTCACATTTATACTCATTATACACACAAACATATACTTTATACTCATTATACACTTACTAACATATATACATATATACTAATTATACACTAACATATACACATATATAGTTACTAATTATACACTAACAAACACGCACATTTATACTCATTATACACACTAACATATACTTACTAACACATAATATATATACTAACAAACACTCACGTTTATACTCATTATACACACTAACATATACTTACTAACACATAATATATATATACACTAACACACATATATACTAATTATACACACTAACAAACACTCACATTTTACTCATTATACACACTAACATATACTTACTAACACACACATATATTTACACTAACACACATATACACTCACAATAAACACTAACAAACACTCACGTTTATACTCATTATACACTTACTAACATACTCATGTATACTCATTATACACACTAACATATATACATTTATACTCATTATACACTTACTAACATATACATGTATACTTACTAATTATACACTAACATATATACTCATTATACACTAACACACATTCACCCAGTCACTCACTCACTCACCCACTCACTCACCCATTCACCCAACACTCACTCATTCACCCAGTCACTCACTCACCCACTCACTCACCCACTCATTCACCCACTAACTTACTCACCCACTCACTCATTCATTCACCCAGTCACTCACTCACCCACTCACTCACTCACCCACTCACTCACCCACTCACCCACTCACTCATTCACCCACTCACTTACTCACCCACTCACTCATTCACCCAGTCACTCACTCACCCACCCACTCATCCACTCACTCATTCACCCACTCACTCACCCACTCACCACACCCACCCACAAACCCACTCACTCACCCACTCACTCTCACTCATTCACCCAGTCACTCATTCACCCAGTCACTCACTCACCCACTCACCCACTCACTCATTCACCCACTCACTCATTCACCCAGTCACTCACTAACTCACCCACCCACCCACTCACCCACTCACCCACTCACTCATTCACCCACTCACTCATTCACCCAGTCACTCACTAACTCACCCACCCACCCACTCACCCACCCACTCATCCACTCACTCATTCACCCACTTACTCACCCACTCACCACACTCACCCACAAACCCACTCACTCACCCACTCACTCACCCACTCACCCAGTCACTCATTCACCCACTCACTCATTCACCCAGTCACTCACTAACTCACCCACCCACCCACTCACCCACTCACCCACTCACTCATTCACCCACTCACTCACTAACTCACCCACTCACCCACTCACTCATTCACCCAGTCACTCACTCACCCACCCACTCATCCACTCACTCATTCACCCACTCACTCACCCACTCACCACACCCACCCACAAACCCACTCACTCACCCACTCACTCTCACTCATTCACCCAGTCACTCATTCACCCAGTCACTCACTCACCCACTCACCCACTCACTCATTCACCCACTCACTCATTCACCCAGTCACTCACTAACTCACCCACCCACCCACTCACCCACTCACCCACTCACTCATTCACCCACTCACTCATTCACCCAGTCACTCACTAACTCACCCACCCACCCACTCACCCACCCACTCATCCACTCACTCATTCACCCACTTACTCACCCACTCACCACACTCACCCACAAACCCACTCACTCACCCACTCACTCACCCACTCACCCAGTCACTCATTCACCCACTCACTCATTCACCCAGTCACTCACTAACTCACCCACCCACCCACTCACCCACTCACTCATTCACCCACTCACTCACTAACTCACCCACCCACCCACCAGGGACGTATTATCCGATAGGCCACAGTGGACACTGTGACCACGTCTTTTTGTTGTTGTTGTTGTTTATTTTACGCACGAAAAAATGTCACCAAGATTTCTTCTTATCATCCGGCCCTGCCAACTGTCGAAGGTACCAAATGAAATTACTAACGCGCGTGACACAAGCGTAGTGACAGCAGCGGTAGTAACCTGGGGGCAGCCAGTAACCAGTTGTAGAGAGTTATCACTAACAGGCCTAATAAACCACAAGTGCCTAGGTCCTACACGGACCTTCATCCGGTAGGAGTGGCGGTGACATGGGGCACCTGGTAACCAACTGTTGAAAGTTATCAATGATGGCCTGACTAAACACAAGTGCCTAGGGCCTACAAGAACCTTCATCCAGCCCTGCCAACAGTCGAAGGTACAAACGGAAGTCACCACGCGCGAAACAAGCCGAGTTACAGTGGCGGTAGTAACATGGGGCAGTTGTAGAGAGTTATCACTACAAGGCCTTACGAACCACAAGTGCCTAGGACCTACACGAACCTTCATCCGACCCTGCCAATTGCAGACATTACCAATGAAAGTAACTGCGTGAGAAAGGAGCGGAGTGACAGCGGTAGGAGTAGTGGTGACATGGGCCACCCAGTAACCAACTGTTGAAAGTTATCGCTGAAGTCCTAACTAAACACAAGTGCCTAGAGCCTACACGAACCTTCATCCGGCCCTGCCGATTGCAGACATTACCAGCTAAAGTGGCCGTGTGAGAGACTAGGGAAGTGACAGCCGGAGTAGCAGCGGTGACATGGGGCGGCCGTAGCAACTGTACAGTCTTATAACTGAAGGCCTCACGAAGTGCCTAGAGCCTACAAGAACCTTCATCCGGCCCTGCCGATTGCAGACATTACAAGCGAAAGTAGCCACGTGAGAGACTAGGGGAGTGACAGCCGGAGTAGCAGCGGTGACATGGGGCGGCAGTAGAAACTGCAGAGAGTTCTACGGGAACCAGCAGTGCCTCTGACCTACGCGAAGATTCATCCGGGCCTGCAAGTAGGCGAGTGTGGTGGTTAACGCGAGACTCGGGTGCTTTGGCAAAAGGCATCCGCTTGCCGTTGGAACGTCTTAACACCTCCCTGGTCTACTGTTGTTACCAGACGGGATGTGTAACCTGCAGAAATGGTGAAACCTTTGCTGGCAGTAGTAAAATATCGGAGGGGTTCAGGTGATGTTCGAGCACCAAACGGAGAACTTTTTGCAGAGGAATCAAGTGTCTGCATTGTGGTAAAACGTGCAAACTAAAACATGCTCTGCTAATAACAATAACATAGGGTGCTGGATAATAAAGGTTTTTGGGTTAGAATATTTATAAATGTGTTGTAACCCTCCATCACCCGACACGGCCAAACAGTAAAAAAACGGTCACGTTTGCAAAGGACAAAACATTTCACTTCTTTTAGCCCAACCGGCGTGTTGAAGAGCGAATCAACATGATTTACAATTTGAGGACAACGTTTCGCTGGTAATTGCATCCAGCTTCACCGGGCGATTTGCCAGCAGGGTGAGGCTCTCCTCTTGCTTGTGTAGAGGAGTAAAATGGCGGCGCTCTGGTGAGCAGCTGAGCAGCTGAAGGCTGAGTCAACACGTAGCGCTCACCCACTCTCCAGCACGCCGCCAGGCTGACTGACGGCGCTCTGGTGAGCGGCTGAGCGGCTGAAGGCCGATCCACCGCGTGGCGCTCACACACTCCCCAGCACGCCGCCGGGCTGACGTCGCTCTGGTGAGCGGCTGAGCGGCTGAAGGCTGAGCCACCGCGTGGCGCTCACCCACTCTTCAGCACGCCGCCAGGCTGACGTCGCTCTGGGGAGCAGCTGAAGGCCGATCCACCGCGTGGCGCTCACACACTCCCCAGCATGCCGCCGGCTGACGGACGGCACTCTGGGGAGCGGCTAAGAGGCTGAAGGCCGAGCCGCCGCGTGGCCGGTGGAGATGGCTTGGGGCAGCAGCGGCGACCGGGAGCTCATCTTGATTCTTCACACACCGACCACGCACCTCGCTCCGGCACCCCGCTTATATTCACCCCCCGCGACTAAACCCCGCCTCTGGCCACGCCCACTCATGGAACATTCCGGGAAGTTCCAGAGACTTCCCGGGTGGCTCCGCCCCTTTTACCGTTGGCCGAGATGTAATCCTTCCCCTAGACAAGCCGTAGCTGCATATCACACCACAACCCACGTGATACAGGAGACGGCGCTCGCATTACAATACAGGTAGTCCTCTCTCTATCTTCTTGGTTCTTTCGGTAAAGTCACGTAGAAGGGAAATAATAAAAGAATAAAACTAAAACATGAGAATTATTTTATTATGTTTTATTTTTATTATGTTATCATTTCCCTTCTACGTGACTTTACCGAAAGAACCAAGAAGATGAATCCCTGCAGTCACGAAAGCTTTAAATCGAAGGTAGTCCTCTACTTGCGATGGAGATGCGTTACGACGACCCCATCGTAAGTCGGAAATATCGTAAGTCCAAAATGGCCTAGCCTACCCAGGAGTCTTACAGAATGGTGATAATTTAGCAAAGCAGCAATTTACAGTACCGTACTGTATAAACTATATACTGTATGTACTGTATTGCACAGTAAAATGTAAAGTAAAAAAGCAAGGTAAATTCTTAGCCTACCTATATGAACTACAATTTAATAGAAAGTTTTTTCAGGAAACAATCCTATCTGCTATAAAATTAAAAACAACTTTTAACATGCATTGAACGTATCGTAACGTGGTAACCTTAAAATGAAATCGCTAAAGCTACGTACCATTACATGCATTGAACGTATCGTAACGTATCACATTGTACTCTACCCACCAACATTCTGTCCGTCATCTGCACACTTGAACGACGTTACGTTGTTGATGGCAATTTTGTCGTATCGCCATCGTAAGATCGAAATATCGTAAGTCGGGGACCATCGTAACTCGGGGACTACATGTACTTACGAACGAGTTTGGTTCCTGAGGTGTCTGTTCGTAAGTCGCAAATTCACTCTCGCCGATTGCAAACTCGCTGTACGGCGTGTACACGAGGCACGGGGAATGGATTTAAAAGTTACATAATCTCCTGCAGATGTAGATGCCACTGATTCTTCGCGTTCTACAGATGTAGATGCCACTGGTTCTTCGCGTTCTACAGATGTAGATGCCACTGGTTCTTCACGTTCTGCAGATGTAGATGCCACTGGTTCTTCACGTTCTGCAGATGTAGATGCCACTGGTTCTTCACCTTCTGCAGATGTAGATGCCACTGGTTCTTCACGTTCTGCAGATGTAGATGCCACTGGTTTTTCACGTTCTGCAGATGTAGATGTTACTGGTTCTTCACCTTCTGTAGATGTAGATGCCACTGGTTCTTCGTGTTCTGAAGATGTAGATGCCACTGGTTCTTCACGTTCTGTAGATGGAGATGCCACTGATTCTTCGTGTTCTGTAGATGTAGATGCCACTGGTTCTTCACCTTCTGCAGATGTAGATGCCACTGGTTCTTCACGTGCTGCGGATGTAGATGCCACTGGTTCTTCACGTTCTGTAGATGTCACTGGTTCTTCACCTTCTGCAGATGTAGATGCCACTGGTTCTTCACGTTCTGCGGATGTAGATGCCACTGGTTCTTCACGTTCTGCAGATGTAGATGCCACTGGTTCTTCACGTTCTGCAGATGTAGATGCCACTGGTTCTTCATGTTCTGCAGATGTAGATGCCACTGGTTCTTCACGTTCTGCAGATGTAGATGCCACTGGTTCTTCACGTTCTGCAGATGTAGATGCCACTGGTTCTTCATGTTCTGCGGATGTAGATGCCACTGGTTCTTCACGTTTTGTAGATGTAGATGCCACTGGTTCTTCACCTTCTGTAGATGTAGATGCCACTTGTTCTGCAGATGTAGATGCCACTGGTTCTTCACGTTCTGTAGATGTAGATACCACTGGTTCTTTACCTTCTGCAGATGTAGATGCCACTGGTTCTTCACGTTCTGTAGATGTAGATACCACTGGTTTTTCATGTTCTGCAGATGTAGATGCCACTGGTTCTTCACGTTCTGTAGATGTAGATGCCGCTGGTTCTTCACCTTCTGTAGATGTAGATGCCGCTGGTTCTTCACCTGCAGATGTAGATGCCACTGGTTCTTCACCTTCTGTAGATGTAGATGCCACTGGTTCTTCACCTTCTGTAGATGTAGATAACTCGGGGACTATCTGTACTAATAATCTACAGGCATCGCCTCTGAGACTGATGGCGCGACGGTGCGTCTCGTCCACAGAGGAGGGACGAGCGGGCGATGGACTCAACCGAGGGAGACGTCGGCGTGGAGAGGGAGGAGGAGAGAGGAGAGGGAATTGTGGAGAGGCTGTCGGGTGGAGGGCAGAGGGTGGAGGAGGAGGAGGTGGTGGAGGTGGTGGAGGAGGAGGTGGTGGAGGTGGTGGAGGAGGTGGTGGTAGGCGAGAGGGTAGAGGAACGTGAGGAGGTGACGCAGGAGGAGAGAGTGGACAGGGAGAGCGATAAGGTGGAGTTGGTGAAGGTGGTGGAGTTGGTGGAGTTGGTGGAGTTGGTGGAGGGGAGAGATAGCGAGGAGAGAGTCGAGATGGAGGAGGAGGGTTTGGGAGAGGGAGTGAAGGAGGCAGAGGAGGGAATGAAGGAAACAGGGGAGGGAGTGAAGGATGAGCAGGAGGAGGGAGTGAAGGAAACACAGGAGGGATTGAAGGAAACAGGGGAGGCAGTGAAGGAAACAGGCGAGGCAGTGAACGAGGCAGAGGAAGCAGTGAAGGAGACACGGGAAGGAGTGAAGGAAACAGGGGAGGCAGTGAAGGAAACAGGGGAGGCAGTGGAGGATGAGCAGGGGAGGGAATGAAGGAGACAGGGGAGGGAGTGAAGGATGAGCAAGAGGAGGGAGTGAAAGAAACACGGGAGGCAGTGAAGGAAACAGGGGAGGCAGTGAAGGAGACAGGCGAAGCAGTGAAGGAGACAGGGGAGGCAGTGAAGGAAACAGAAGAGGGAGTGAAGGAGGCAGTGAAGGAGACACAGGAGGCAGTGAAGGAGGCAGTGACGGACGAGCAGGAGGAGGGTTGGGTGTGCGGGGTGGTTGCGGCGTCCCTCTCGCGAGCCGCCCGCACCGTGACGACGGAGACTCGGCTGCAGCGCAGTGAGACCCTCGCACTCGCAGGGGCAGCTGCCACTGAGGGTGCCCTTAGAGCAGATCACACAACAGCAGAGCGAACATCGCTACCCCTACTGACAGCTGACTGACACACAGAGACAGCTGCCACTGAGGGTGCCCCTAGACCAGATCACAGCAGCAGCAGCAGCAGCGAACATCGCCACCCCTACTGGCAGCTGACTGACGCACAGAGACAGCTGCCACTGAGGGTGCCCCTAGGCAGATCACACAGCAACAGCAGCGACCATCGCTACCCCGACTGGCTACAGACTAACGCACAGAGACAGCTGACCCTGGGGGTGCCCTTAGACCAGATCACACATCAGCAGCAGCAGCAGCGGTCATCGCTACCCCTACTGACAGCAGACTGACACACAGAGACAGCTGCCACTGGGGATGCCCCTAGGCCAGATCACACAGTAGCGACCATCGCTACCTCGACTGGCTACAGACTGACACACAGGGACAGCTGCCACTGAGGGTGCCCTACTGACAGCTGACACAGAGACAGCTGCCACTGGGCGTGCCCCTAGGACAGATCACACAGCAGCGACCATCGCTACCCCTACTGACATCTGACTGACACACAGAGACAGCTGCCACTGGGGATGCCCCTACTGCTACTGAAACCCCGATGGGTCGTCGTCTGCCCCTCCCCCCCTGCCGCTGCCAGGCCACGCGGCGGACATCGCGTGGGTCTCCTGCGCCCAGTTCACCGCCGAGGTCGGCCGCGGCAGATCGAGGAGTTTCTTGCGGTGAGCGGCGCCTGCATGCACGGGGGCAGCTCCCACCACTGCAGCGGCAGCTGCCCTGTGCGTCAGTCTGGAGCCTGTGGGAGGGTAGTGCCAGGTGCTACACCTTTCCAGGTGCTACAGCACCTTGCCAGGTGCTACACCTTTCCAGGTGCTACACCTTGCCAAGTGCTACACCTTGCCAGGTGCTGTAGCACCTTGCCAGGTGCTACACCTTGCCAGGTGCTACACCTTGCCAGGTGCTACACCTTGCCAAGTGCTACACCTTGCCAGGTGCTGTAGCACCTTGCCAGGTGCTACACCTTGCCAGGTGCTACTACACCTTGCCAGGTGCTGTAGCACCTTGCCAGGTGCTACACCTTGCCAGGTGCTACAGCACCTTGCCAGGTGCTGTAGCACCTTGCCAGGTGCTACTACACCTTGCCAGGTGCTACACCTTGCCAGGTGGTGCTACACCTTGCCAGGTGCTACACCTTGCCAGGTGCTGCTGCACCTTGCTAGGTACGACCCCCCCCCCCTCTCTGTCTACCCCCCCCCTACCCTTCTTTTTTGTTACGATAAGTGGAAACAAGAAGATGCCCGGTGTATTCGGCACTTTGCTTCGTTCATCATTTCGTAATTTTTTTTAAATAACTTTGGTTTATGTAAACCCCCACCTCTCGCTCTCTCTCTCTCGCTCACTCTTTCGCTCACTCTCTCGCTCTCTCGCTCTCTCTTGCTCGCTCAATCTCTCGCTCACTCTCTCGCCCGCTCGCTCACTCTCTCGCTCTCTCTTGCTCGCTCACTCTCTCGCTCTCTCTCTCGCTCACTCTCTCTCTCGCTCACTCTCTTGCTCACTCACTCTCTCGCTCACTCTCTCACTCTCTCTCTCGCTCACTCTCTCGCTCACTCTCTTGCTCACTCACTCTCTCGCTCTCTCTCTCTCGCTCACTCTCTCACTCGCTCTCTCACTCACTCACTCACTCTCTCACTCACTCTCTCACTCACTCTCTCACTCACTCTCTCGCTCACTCTCTCTCTCTCGCCCTAGACGTGGCGACGCTCCCCGCTGTGGCTCCACTGCACGGAGTTTGTGGGCGAGGAGCGCTGCGCGTGGGGGCGCCGCTGCCGCTACCGCGTCACCTGGAGCCTCCCCACGGCGCACGCGCCCATCCCCAGCGCCAGCGCACACACACACTTCACCATCCTCGTCGCCAGCGGCAGGCTGCCGGTGGGTGGGGGGGGGGCGGTGGGGGGGTGGTGCGGGGGGGGGCGGGGGGGAGGGAGGAAGGAAGAGGATGGATGGACTAAAGGAAGGAAGGCAGCAAAGGAAGGAACGGACGGAGGGACAGAGAGACTGATGGATAGATGGACTAACGGATGTACGGATGGAGGGAGGGAAGGACTGATGGAGGGATGGAAGAAGGAATGACGGACCGACGGACGATTTGGCATTCATCATTGAATGTGTGAATGAGGTCGTAGCACTCGTCACACACACAGACAAAGACACCCTCCAAAGCCTTCACAGACTGTTGGGGCAAGTGCTGTTAGCGAGTAGCAGCACCTATAGAGGCTGGAACGGCACATGAAGGCGTGGGTGGCCAGCACCACGCCCGGCCACCTTTGAGTGAGATTTGCCCATCGTGAGTGAGAGATTTGCCCATCGTGAGTGAGAGATTTACCCATCGTGAGTGAGAGATTTCTCCATCTTGTGAGTGAGAGGTTTCTCCATCTTGTGGGTGAGAGGTTTCTCCATCTTGTGGGTGAGAGGTTTCTCCATCTTGTGGGTGAGAGATTTCTCCATCTTGTGAGTGAGAGGTTTCTCCATCTCGTGAGTGAGAGATTTCTCCATCTTGTGAGTGAGAGGTTTCTCCATCTTGTGGGTGAGAGATTTCTCCATTTGTGGGTGAGAGGTTTCTCCATCTTGTGAGTGAGAGGTTTCTCCATCTTGTGGGTGAGAGATTTCTCCATTTGTGGGTGAGAGGTTTCTCCATCTTGTGAGTGAGATTTTTCCATCTTGTGAGTGAGAGGTTTCTCCATCTTGTGGAGTGAGAGGTTTCTCCATCTTGTGAGTGAGAGGTTTCTCCATCTTGTGAGTGAGATTTCTCCATCTGGTGAGTGAGAGATTTCTCCATCTTGTGAGTGAGAGATTTCTCCATGTTGTGAGTGAGAGATTTCTCCATCTTGTGTGTGAGAGATTTCTCCATCTTGTGAGTGAGATTTCTCCATCTGGTGAGTGAGAGGTTTCTCCATCTTGTGGGTGAGAGTTCTCCATCTTGTGAGTGAGAGATTTCTCCATCTTGTGAGTGAGAGGTTTCTCCATCTTGTGAGTGAGAGGTTTCTCCATCTTGTGAGTGAGAGATTTCTCCATCTTGTGAGTGAGAGATTTCTCCATCTCGTGAGTGAGAGATTTCTCCATCTTGTGAGTGAGAGATTTCTCCATCTTGTGAGTGAGAGATTTCTCCATCTTGTGAGTGAGAGGTTTCTCCATCTTGTGAGTGAGATATTTCTCCATGTTGTGAGTGAGAGATTTCTCCATCTTGTGAGTGAGAGATTTCTCCATCTTGTGGGTGAGAGATTTCTCCATGTTGTGAGTGAGAGGTTTCTCCATCTTGTGAGTGAGAGGTTTCTCCATCTTGTGAGTGAGAGATTTCTCCATCTTGTGAGTGAGAGGTTTCTCCATCTTGTGAGTGAGAGATTTCTCCATGTTGTGAGTGAGAGATTTCTCCATCTTGTGAGTGAGAGATTTCTCCATCTTGTGAGTGAGAGGTTTCTCCATCTTGGTGAGTGAGAGCCATCTGTGAGTGAGAGATTTCTCCATGTTGTGAGTGAGAGATTTCTCCATCTTGTGAGTGAGAGATTTCTCCATCTTGTGAGTGAGAGATTTCTCCATGTTGTGAGTGAGAGATTTCTCCATCTTGTGAGTGAGAGATTTCTCCATCTTGTGAGTGAGAGATTTCTCCATCTTGTGAGTGAGAGATTTCTCCATCTTGTGAGTGAGAGGTTTCTCCATCTTGTGAGTGAGAGGTTTCTCCATCTTGTGAGTGAGAGATTTCTACATCTTGTGAGTGAGAGATTTCTCCATCTTGTGAGTGAGAGATTTCTCCATCTTGTGAGTGAGAGATTTCTACATCTTGTGAGTGAGAGATTTCTCCATCTTGTGAGTGAGAGATTTCTACATCTGTGAGTGAGAGATTTCTCCATCTTGTGAGTGAGAGATTTCTCCATCTTGTGAGTGAGAGATTTCTCCATCTTGTGAGTGAGAGATTTCTCCATCTTGTGAGTGAGAGGTTTCTCCATCTTGTGAGTGAGAGATTTCTCCATCTTGTGAGTGAGAGGTTTCTCCATCTTGTGAGTGGGAGATTTCTCCATCTTGTGAGTGAGATTTCTCCATCTTGTGAGTGAGAGATTTCTCCATCTTGTGGGTGAGAGGTTTCTCCATCTTGTGAGTGAGATTTCTCCATCTTGTGAGTGAGAGATTTCTCCATCTTGTGAGTGAGAGATTTCTCCATCTTGTGAGTGAGATTTCTCCATCTTGTGGGTGAGAGGTTTCTCCATCTTGTGAGTGAGATTTCTCCATCTTGTGAGTGAGAGGTTTCTCCATCTTGTGAGTGAGAGGTTTCTCCATCTTGTGAGTGAGAGGTTTCTCCATCTTGTGAGTGAGATTTCTCTATCTGGTGAGTGAGAGATTTCTCCATCTTGTGAGTGAGAGGTTTCTCCATCTTGTGAGTGAGAGATTTCTCCATGTTGTGAGTGAGAGATTTCTCCATCTTGTGTGTGAGAGATTTCTCCATCTTGTGAGTGAGAGATTTCTCCATCTTGTGAGTGAGAGATTTCTCCATGTTGTGAGTGAGAGATTTCTCCATCTTGTGTGTGAGAGATTTCTCCATCTTGTGAGTGAGATTTCTCCATCTGGTGAGTGAGAGGTTTCTCCATCTTGTGGGTGAGAGTTCTCCATCTTGTGAGTGAGAGGTTTCTCCATCTTGTGAGTGAGAGATTTCTCCATATTGTGAGTGAGAGGTTTCTCCATCTTGTGAGTGAGAGGTTTCTCCATCTTGTGAGTGAGAGGTTTCTCCATCTTGTGAGTGAGAGGTTTCTCCATCTTGTGAGTGAGAGGTTTCTCCATCTTGTGAGTGAGAGATTTCTCGATCTTGTGGGTGAGAGATTTCTCCATCTTGTGAGTGAGAGATTTCTCCATCTTGTGGGTGAGAGATTTCTCCATCTTGTGAGTGAGAGATTTCTCCATCTTGTGAGTGAGAGGTTTCTCCATCTTGTGGGTGAGAGATTTCTCCATCTTGTGGAGATTTTTCTCCATCTTGTGAGTGAGAGATTTCTCCATCTTGTAAATGAGAGATTTCTCCATCTTGTGGGTGAAGATTTCTCCATCTTGTGAGTGAGAGATTTCTCCATCTTGGAGTGAGAGGTTTCTCCATCTTGTGGGTGAGAGATTTCTCCATCTTGTGAGATTTTTCTCCATCTTGTGGGTGAGAGATTTCTCCATCTTGTAAATGAGAGATTTCTCCATCTTTGTGGGTGAGAGATTTCTCCATCTTGTGATGAGATATTTCTCCATCTGTGGGTGAGATATTTCTCCATCTTGTGAGTGAGAGATTTCTCCATCTTGTGGGTGAGAGATTTTCCATCTTGTGAGTGAATATTTCTCCATCTTGTGGGTGAGAGATTCTCCATCTTGTGGGTGAGAGATTTCTCCATCTTGTGAGAGATTTCTCCATCTTTGGGTGAGAGATTTCTCCATCTTGTGAGAGATTTCTCCATCTGTGAGTGAGAGGTTTCTCCATCTTGTGGGTGAGAGATTTCTCCA
>WFAB01003162.1:0-20250 GCA_018977245.1 Lethenteron camtschaticum | reverse complement strand
TCACCACCTCTCTCCATCTCTCTCACTCCCCTCTCCCCATCTCTCTCACCCACCTCTCACTCCCTCTCCCATCTCTCTCACCCCCTCCATCTCCACCTCTCCCCATCTCTCTCACCCACCTCTCACTCCTCTCCCCATCTCTCTCACCCCCCCACTCTCTCCACCTCCCCCCTCTCCCCATCTCTCTCACCCACCTCTTCCCTCTCTCACCCCCTCTCCCCATCTCTCTCACCCACCCTCACTCCCCTCTCTCCATCTCTCTCACCCCCTCCCCACCTCTCATCCCCTCTCCCTCTCTCTCACCCACCTCTCCCCTCCCCCATCTCTCTCACCCACCTCTCCCCTCTCTCTCCATGTCCCTCTCTCTCCATGTCTCTCACCCATCTCTCGCTCTCACCCCTCTCCCCTCTCTCCATCTCTCTCACCCACCTCTCACTCCCCTCTCCCCATCTCTCTCACCCACCTCTCACCCACCTCTCCCCATCTCTCTCACCCACTCTCCCCTCTCTCTCCATGTCTCTCACCCATCTCTCGCTCTCACCCCTCTCCCCTCTCTCCATCTCTCTCACCCACCTCTCACTCCCCTCTCCCCATCTCTCTCACCCACCTCTCACTCCCCTCTCCCCATCTCTCTCACCCACCTCTCCCCATCTCTCTCACCCACCTCTCACTCCCCTCTCCCCATCTCTCTCACCCACCTCTCACTCCCCTCTCCCCATCTCTCTCACCCACCTCTCCCCATCTCTCTCACCCACCTCTCACTCCCCTCTCTCCATCTCTCTCACCCACCTCTCCCCATCTCTCTCACCCACCTCTCTCCATCTCTCTCACCCACCTCTCACTCCCCTCTCCCCCATCTCTCTCACCCACCTCTCACTCCCCTCTCCCCATCTCTCTCACCCACCTCTCCCCATCTCTCTCACCCACCTCTCCCCATCTCTCTCACCCACCCTCTCTCCCCCTCTCCCCATCTCTCTCACCCACCTCTCCCCATCCTCTCACCCACCTCTCCCCATCTCTCTCACCCACCTCTCCCCATCTCTCTCACCCACCTCTCCCATCTCTCTCACCCACCTCTCCCATCTCTCCACCCACCTCTCCCCATCTCTCTCACCCACCTCTCACTCCCCTCTCCCCATCTCTCTCACCCACCTCTCCCCATCCTCTCTCACCCACCTCTCACTCCCCTCTCCCCATCTCTCTCACCCACCTCTCCCCATCTCTCTCACCCACCTCTCACTCCCCTCTCCCCATCTCTCTCACCCACCTCTCACTCCCCTCTCCCCATCTCTCTCACCCACCTCTCACTCCCCTCTCCCCATCTCTCTCACCCACCTCTCCCTCTCTCTCCCCATCTCTCTCACCCACCTCTCACTCCCCTCTCTCCATCTCTCTCACCCACCTCTCCCCATCTCTCCTCACCCACCTCTCTCCATCTCTCTCACCCACTCTCACTCCCTCTCCCCATCTCTCTCACCCACCTCTCACTCCCCTCTCCCCATCTCTCTCACCCACCTCTCCCCATCTCTCTCACCCACCTCTCCCCATCTCTCTCACCCACCTCTCTCTCCCCCTCTCCCCATCTCTCTCACCCACCTCTCCCATCTCTCTCACCCACCTCTCCCCATCTCTCTCACCCACCTCTCCCCATCTCTCTCACCCACCTCTCCCCATCTCTCTCACCCACCTCTCCCCATCTCTCTCACCCACCTCTCACTCCCCTCTCCCCATCTCTCTCACCCACCTCTCCCCATCTCTCTCACCCACCTCTCACTCCCCTCTCCCATCTCTCTCACCCACCTCTCCCCATCTCTCTCACCCACCTCTCACTCCCCTCTCCCCATCTCTCTCACCCACCTCTCACTCCCCTCTCCCCATCTCTCTCACCCACCTCTCCCCATCTCTCTCACCCACCTCTCTCCATCTCTCTCACTCCCCTCTCCCCATCTCTCTCACCCACCTCTCACTCCCCTCTCTCCATCTCTCTCACCCACCTCTCTCCATCTCTCTCACTCCCCTCTCTCCATCTCTCTCACCCACCTCTCACTCCCCTCTCCCCATCTCTCTCACCCACCTCTCCCCTCTCTCTCCATGTCCCTCTCTCTCCATGTCTCTCACCCATCTCTCGCTCTCACCCTCTCCCCTCTCTCCATCTCTCTCACCCACCTCTCACTCCCCTCTCCCCATCTCTCTCACCCACCTCTCACCCACCTCTCCCCATCTCTCTCACCCACCTCTCCCCTCTCTCTCCATGTCTCTCACCCATCACTCGCTCTCACCCCTCTCCCCTCTCTCCATCTCTCTCACCCACCTCTCACTCCCCTCTCCCCATCTCTCTCACCCACCTCTCACTCCCCTCTCCCCATCTCTCTCACCCACCTCTCCCCATCTCTCTCACCCACCTCTCACTCCCCTCTCCCCATCTCTCTCACCCACCTCTCACTCCCCTCTCCCCATCTCTCTCACCCACCTCTCACTCCCCTCTCCCCATCTCTCTCACCCACCTCTCCCCATCTCTCTCACCCACCTCTCACTCCCCTCTCTCCATCTCTCTCACCCACCTCTCCCCATCTCTCTCACCCACCTCTCTCCATCTCTCTCACCCACCTCTCACTCCCCTCTCCCCATCTCTCTCACCCACCTCTCACTCCCCTCTCCCATCTCTCTCACCCACCTCTCCCCATCTCTCTCACCCACCTCTCCCCATCTCTCTCACCCACCTCTCTCTCCCCTCTCCCCATCTCTCTCACCCACCTCTCCCCATCTCTCTCACCCACCTCTCCCCATCTCTCTCACCCACCTCTCCCCATCTCTCTCACCCACCTCTCCCCATCTCTCTCACCCACCTCTCCCCATCTCTCTCACCCACCTCTCCCCATCTCTCTCACCCACCTCTCACTCCCCTCTCCCCATCTCTCTCACCCACCTCTCCCCATCTCTCTCACCCACCTCTCACTCCCCTCTCCCCATCTCTCTCACCCACCTCTCCCCCATCTCTCTCACCCACCTCTCACTCCCCTCTCCCCATCTCTCTCACCCACCTCTCACTCCCTCTCCCCATCTCTCTCACCCACCTCTCACTCCCCTCTCCCCATCTCTCTCACCCACCTCTCCCCTCTCTCTCCCCATCTCTCTCACCCACCTCTCACTCCCCTCTCTCCATCTCTCTCACCCACCTCTCCCCATCTCTCTCACCCACCTCTCTCCATCTCTCTCACCCACCTCTCACTCCCCTCTCCCCATCTCTCTCACCCACCTCTCACTCCCCTCTCCCCATCTCTCTCACCCACCTCTCCCCATCTCTCTCACCCACCTCTCCCCATCTCTCTCACCCACCTCTCTCTCCCCTCTCCCCATCTCTCTCACCCACCTCCCCATCTCTCTCACCCACCCTCCCCATCCTCTCACCCACCTCTCCCCATCTCTCTCACCCACCTCTCCCCATCTCTCTCACCCACCTCTCCCCATCTCTCTCAACCCCACCTCTCCCCATCTCTCTCACCCACTCTCCCCATCTCTCTCACCCACCTCTCACTCCCCTCTCCCCATCTCTCTCACCCACCTCTCCCCATCTCTCTCACCCACCTCTCACTCCCTCTCCCCATCTCTCTCACCCACCTCTCACTCCCCTCTCCTCCATCTCTCTCACCCACCTCTCCCCATCTCTCTCACCCACCTCTCCCATCTCTCTCACCCACCTCTCCCCTCTCGCTCCATGTCCCTCTCTCACCCATCTCTCTCTCCATCTCTCACCCACCTCTCTCTCACCCACCTCTCTCTCTCTCACCTCTCTCTCTCTTCTCTCACCATGTCCCTCTCTCACCATGTCCCTCCACCCACCTCTCTCCCTCTCACCCCTCGCTCTCGATATCCCTTCCCTCTCTCCCCTCTCGCGAGTAGCAGCAGCAGCAGCGTAGCGCGCTAACCACTGCGCCACCGCTCCCCAAACCTCAACACCACAAACTCGACCACGTTCAACACAAACATCGCAGCGAGAAGAATGGGGTGGTTTTTAACCAAAAAAAACACGCACAAATCGAGACCGATCCCTCGCGAGACGTTCCCCGATCGAAGTGATCGAAACGGCGACGCGAAACGATCGATCGATGAAATTATCGACGAAAATTTCCTCGACTGAATTATCGGAAACGTTACCCCTTGTTGAACGCCGCCATCTTCGATTTGGAATCGATTGCCGCGGAATCGCCGCTTTTATCGAATCGATGGCAGGCGATTCGGGCCTCAGTGGGTGATGGGGTGGGGGAGGTGTTTATGCGGTTCGATTCCTTGAGGAATCGATTGCTCGCCGTGTTAAATCAATGGGAATCGACGCGCGTTGGAGTTATGTGCGGCGTCCGATTCGATTCACACGTTGTGTGCGTCGCTATAATTTCGTCCGTGGGAAACAATTTATGAAAATGGTAGAATCGGGTGTGGTGAGGGTTTAACTATTCAATTTAAATAATAATTATTAATTGAATAATAACAGCGTGCAATTCATTATATTTCAATATAATTATTGCCAATTATTGCCAATTGTCAATTAAAGTTATTGATTTTTTTATATTGAAAGAAGAAAAAAGGTTCCGGGTTGACATTTTTTTTACTTTCACGGCCCTTAGCAACGAAGGCGACAGCCTGCGGCTCGCCTAGAAATAACCCCGCACCACCCACCTCACAAACAGCGCTGTTATCGTCTAAATTAACAAAAATAACGACTTTTAGCGTAGCAAGTAAGGCGACGACTCACACGGAAGGCGTCTTTGGCAGGTGAGCGACGCGCCGTTTGTGTTTTATTTTATAATTCGGCGCAGCGAAGGCGCCGTCATAGCAACCGGCGATTTGCGTTAGGATCTTATGAGCGGCGTTAAGCCGTTTAAATAGTCTTAAGTTTATAACAACCCTCGTCATAGTCAAGTTAATTTCGATGTAAAGCTTTCGTGACTGCAGCAGGGATTCATCTTCTTGGTTCTTTCGGTAAAGTCGTCACGTAGAAGGGAAGTAATAAATAAAAATAAAACATAAAATAATTCTCACGACGTTTCGGCCACAACGCAAGCAGCCGTCCTCAGGTGAAGAACAAGTCTGTCGGAATGAGACAGCGTCATTCACATCATCATCATCAACATCATCATCATTAATATCATCATCAACATCATCATCAACATCATCATCATTAACATCATCATCATCATCATCAAACATCATCATCATTATCAACATCATCATCATAACAACATGATCAACATCATCATCATTATCAACATCATCATCATTATCAACATCATCATCATTAACAACATGATCAACATCATCATCATCAACATCATCATCATCAACATCATCATTAACATCATCATCAACATCATCATCATTAACATCATCATCAACATCATCATCATCAACATCATCATCATTAACATCATCATCAACATCATCATCATCAACATAATCATCATTAACATCATCATCAACATCATCATCATCAACATCATCATTAACATCATCATCAACATCATCATCATCAACATCATCATCATTAACATCATCATCAACATCATCATCAACATCATCAACATCATCATCATCAACATCATCATTAACATCATCATCTAACATCATCATCATCACATCATCATTAACATCATCATCAACTCATCATCATCATCATCAACATCATCATCATCAACATCATCATCATCATCATCATCATTAACATCATCATCAACATCATCATCATTAACATCATCATCATCAACATCATCATTAACATCATCTCAACATCATCATCATCAACATCATCATTCAACATCATCATCAACATTCATCATCATCAACATCATCATCATTAACATCATCATCAACATCATCATCATCAACATCATCATCATTAACATCATCATCACATCATCATCACATCATCATCAACATCATCATCATTAACATCATCATCATACATCATCATCAACATCCATCATCAACATCATCATCATCAACATCATCATTAACATCATCATCAACATCATCATCATCAACATCATCATCAACATCATCATCAACATCATCATCATCAACTCATCATCAACATCATCATCAACATCATCATCATCAACATCATCATCATAACATCATCATCAACATCATCATCATCAACATCATCATTAACATCATCATCAACATCATCATCATCAACATCATCATCATTAACATCATCATCAACATCATCATCAACATCATCAACATCATCATCATCAACATCATCATTGACATCATCATCAACATCATCATCATCAACATCATCATCATTAACATCATCATCAACATCATCATCAACATCATCAACATCATCATCATCAACATCATCATTAACATCATCATCAACATCATCATCATCAACATCATCATCATTAACATCATCATCAACATCATCATCATCATCAACATAATCATCATTAACATCATCATCAAACATCATCATCATCAACATTAATCATCATTAACATCATCATCAACATCATCATCATCAACATCATCATTAACATCATCATCAACATCATCATCATCAACATCATCATCTAACATCATCATTAACATCATCATCAACATCATCATCAACATAATCATTAACATCATCATCAACATCATCATCAACATCATCATTAACATCATCATCAACATCATCATCTACATCATCATCATTAACATCATCATCAACATCATCATCAACATCATCATCATCAACATCATCATTAACATCATCATCAACATCATCATCTACATCATAATCATTAACATCATCATCAACATCATCATCATCAACATCATCATTAACATCATCATCAACATCATCATCAACATCATCATCATCAACATCATCATCAACATCATCATTAACATCATCATCAACATCATCATCTACATCATAATCATTAACATCATCATCAACATCATCATCATCAACATCATCATTAACATCATCATCAACATCATCATCAACATCATCATCATCAACATCATCATCAACATCATCATTAACATCATCATCAACATCATCATCAACATCATCATTAACATCATCATCAACATCATCAACATCAACATAATCATTAACATCATCATCTACATCATCATCATTAACATCATCATCAACATCATCATCAACATCATCAACATCATCATCATCATCAACATCATCATCATCAACATCATCATTAACATCATCATCAACATCATCATCTACATCATCATCATCACATCATCATTAACATCATCATCAACATCATCATCTACATCATCATCATCAACATCATCATTAACATCATCATCAACATCATCATCTACATCATCATCATTAACATCATCATCATCATCAACATCATCAACATCATCTTTTTTTTCGATTGAAAGCTTATTTCGTGACTGTAGCAGGGATTCATCTTCTTGGTTCTTTCGGTAAAGTCATCACGTAGAAGGGAAATAATAAAATAATAAAAATAAAACAATAAAATGCAATTCTCACGACGTTTCGGCCACAACGCAAGCAGCCGTCCTCAGGTGAAGAACAGGTCTGTCGGAAAGACAGCGTCTGAATGAACACCACCAGGCTTGGCAGCGTATATTTAAGCTGCTGGGTTGGAGGGGGAAGAGCGCCTTGACAAAATAATTTGCATATCAACAGAGGAATTTAGCATATTTATGGGAAATGCAGATATGGGATTAGTCATTTCTTTCGGTAAAGTCATCACGTAGAATGGACATAATAAAATAATAAAAATAAAACATAATAAAATACAATTCTCACGACGTTTCGGCCACAATGTAAGCAGCCGTCCTCAGGTGAAGACCAGGTCTGTCGAGAGGTGTTTCATTCAGACGCTGTCTTTCTGACAGACGCTGTTCTTCACCTGAGGACGGCTGCTTGCGTTGTGGCCGAAACGTCGTGAGAATTGTATTTTATTATGTTTTATTTCTATTATTTTATTACTTCCCTTCTACGTGACGACTTTACCGAAAGAACCAAGAAGATGAATCCCTGTAGTCACGAAAAGCTTTACATCGAAAAAAAAGATGATGTTGATGATGTAGATGATGATGTTGATGTTAATGATGTTGTTGATGATGATGTTGATGATGATGTAGATGATGATGTAGATGTTAATGATTAATGATGTAGATGATGATGATGTTGATGATATAGATGATGATGTTGATGTTAATGATTGATGATGATGTTGATGATGTTGATGATGATGATGTTGATGATGATGTTGTTGATGATGATGATGTTGATGATGTTGATGATGATGCTGATGTTAATGTTGATGATGATGATGTTGATGATGTTGATGATGATGATAATGATGATGTTGATGATGATGATGTGAATGACTCTGTCTTTCCGACAGACCTGTTCTTCACCTGAGGACGGCTGCTTGCGTTGTGGCCGAAACGTCGTGAGAATTGTATTTTATTATGTTTTATTTCTATTATTTTATTACTTCCCTTCTACGTGATGACTTTACCGAAAGAACCAAGAAGATGAATCCCTGTAGTCACGAAAAGCTTTACATCGAAAAAAAGATGATGTTGATGATGTAGATGATGATGTTGATGTTAATGATGTTGTTGATGATGATGTTGATGATGATGTAGATGATGATGTTGATGTTAATGATTAATGATGTAGATGATGATGATGTTGATGATATAGATGATGATGTTGATGTTAATGATTGATGATGATGTTGATGATGATGATGTTGATGATGATGATGTTGATGATGATGTTGTTGATGATGATGATGTTGATGATGATGTTGATGATGATGCTGATGTTAATGTTGATGATGATGATGTTGATGATGTTGATGATGATGATAATGATGATGATGATAATGATGATGATGTGAATGACTCCGTCTTTCCGACAGACCTGTTCTTCACCTGAGGACGGCTGCTTGCGTTGTGGCCGAAACGTCGTGAGAATTGTATTTTATTATGTTTTATTTCTATTATTTTATTATTACCCTTCTACGTGATGACTTTACCGAAAGAACCAAGAAGATGAATAGTCAAGTAATTATCAATAACAGAGTAGGGGGGTTTAGATATCGTAATTATTGACAACCTGACGTGATAGTGATTCACGATTCAAGGGTTCGTGAACGTTTAAAATTTACCGGAAAAGAGGCTTAAAATGTAACCATTTAAATCTTGAGTTAAAGATTTAGTGACTGCATGAATTCATGTTCTTGGGTCTTTCGGTAAAATCACTTGAATAGGTTCAAATAAAATAATAAAAAATAAATAAACGACGTTTCGATCGCAACGTAATCGATCAAAACGTCGTCGGTTTTTGTTATTTTTTTATTATTTTCTTTGAACCTGTCTACGCCACTTTATCGAAAGACCCAATAATATGCGAATATTTGTTTAAAGTAACGCAATTAAACGTTTCTCTGCGTGTGTATCGATCACATTTGGTGTAAATCCATTGATCGTGCTTAAGGAACGGGATGAGCGGATTAAATGTTTGAGGGGAGCTCACAATTCTTCATTTTCTATTCTTGTAAATGATTAACAAAGTGATAGTTACGTTACAATGTTACTTAATAAACCTTGTCGTGAACATACAACTAAACGTTTTTACTTTAAATTGCGTTAAAGTCTACGTAGGCCTACCCAGCGTTTACAGAGTGTTAGGCACAAATAACCAGAACTATATCTAAATATTTGTAATTGGATATATTCTAGATTTGAAGCTTTCGTGACTGCAAGGATTCAACCTCTTAGTTCTTTCGGTAAAGTCACCGTGTAGGTAAAAAATGAAATTAAAATTAATAAAAAAATAAAAATCACGCGTCGGCCATTACAGACATAATTCAATTATGTCTGTAATGGCCGACGCGTGATTTTTATTGTTTTATTTTTATTAATTTTAATTTCATTTTACCGAAAGAATTAAGAGTATAATTAGATATAGTTCATTCGACCCGTGCCTGGTCACCTTTGCAAAAAATATTTTTATTTTTTTTTATTTAATTTTCACCTTTTTCGTCTGTCAGGAAGCAGCCGCGTGGCCGGGAGTTGAACCCCGACCCGTCACCTCCACAGGCCATGGGGGACCTGAGCCAGCAGAATCTGGGTGAGTCCACTGACCTAATAGTGTAGTGTATAGTGTAGTGTATAGTAGTGTATAGTGTAGTGTATAGTGTAGTGTATAGTGTAGTAGTGTAGTGTATAGTAGTGTAGTGTGTTGTGTAGTGTATAGTGTAGTAGTGTAGTGTAGTGTATAGTGTAGTAGCGTGTAGTGTAGTGTATAGTGTAGTAGTGTAGTGTATAGTAGTGTAGTGTATAGTGTAGTAGTGTAGTGTGTAGTGTAGTAGTGTGTAGTGTATAGTGTAGTGTATAGTGTAGTAGTGTATAGTGTAGTGTATAGTGTAGTGTATAGTGTAGTAGTGTAGTGTATAGTGTAGTGTATAGTGTAGTGTATAGTGTAGTAGTGTGTAGTGTAGTGTATAGTGTAGTGTATAGTAGTGTATAGTGTAGTAGTGAAGTGTATAGTGTAGTGTATAGTGTAGTAGCGTGTAGTGAAGTGTATAGTGTAGTGTATAGTGTAGTAGCGTGTAGTGAAGTGTATAGTGTAGTGTATAGTGTAGTAGCGTGTAGTGTAGTGTATAGTGTAGTGTATAGTGTAGTAGTGTAGTGTATAGTGTAGTGTGTAGTAGTGTAGTGGTGTAGTGTATAGTGTAGTAGTGTGTAGTGTAGTAGTGAAGTGTAGTGTATAGTGTAGTGTGTAGTAGTGTAGTGTAGTGTGTAGTGTGTAGTAGTGTAGTGTATAGTGTAGTGTGTAGTAGTGTAGTGGTGTAGTGTATAGTGTAGTAGTGTGTAGTGTAGTAGTGAAGTGTAGTGTATAGTGTAGTGTGTAGTAGTGTAGTGTATAGTGTAGTGTGTAGTAGTGTAGTGTATAGTGTAGTGTGTAGTGTGTAGTGTATAGTGTAGTGTATAGTGTAGTGTATAGTAGTGTAGTGTGTAGTGTATAGTGTAGTGTGTAGTGTATAGTGTAGTGTGTAGTAGTGTAGTAGTAGTGTAGTGTATAGTGTAGTGTGTAGTAGTGTAGTGTATAGTGTAGTGTATAGTGTAGTGTATAGTAGTGTAGTGTGTAGTGTGTAGTGTATAGTGTAGTGTGTAGTGTAGTGTATAGTGTAGTGTGTAGTAGTGTAGTAGTAGTGTAGTGTATAGTGTAGTGTGTAGTAGTGTAGTGTATAGTGTAGTGTATAGTATAGTGTAGTGTATAGTAGTGTAGTGTGTAGTGTATAGGGTAGTGTATAGTGTATAGTGTTGTAGTGTATAGGGTAGTGTATAGTGTAGTGTGTAGTGTATAGTGTATAGTGTTGTAGTGTATAGGGTAGTGTATAGTGTAGTGTGTAGTGTATAGTGTATAGTGTTGTAGTGTATAGTGTAGTGTATAGTGTAGTATAGTGTAGTATAGTAGTGTAGTAGTGTAAGTAGTGTAGTATAGTATTGTAGTGTATAGTGTAGTGTATAGTAGTGTAGTGTATAGTGTAGTGTGTAGTAGTGTAGTGTATAGTGTAGTGTGTATAGTGTAGTGTGTAGTAGTGTAGTGTATAGTGTAGTGTATAGTAGTGTAGTGTGTAGTAGTGTAGTGTGTAGTAGTGTAGTGTATAGTGTAGTGTATAGTAGTGTAGTGTGTAGTGTAGTGTGTAGTAGTGTAGTGTATAGTGTAGTGTATAGTAGTGTAGTGTATAGTGTAGTGTGTAGTAGTGTAGTGTATAGTGTAGTGTGTAGTAGTGTAGTGTATAGTGTAGTGTGTAGTAGTGTAGTGTATAGTGTAGTGTATAGTAGTGTAGTGTGTAGTGTAGTGTGTAGTAGTGTAGTGTATAGTAGTGTAGTGTGTAGTGTAGTGTGTAGTAGTGTAGTGTATAGTAGTGTAGTGTATAGTGTAGTGTGTAGTAGTGTAGTGTATAGTGTAGTGTGTAGTAGTGTAGTGTATAGTGTAGTGTGTAGTAGTGTAGTGTATAGTGTAGTGTATAGTAGTGTAGTGTGTAGTGTAGTGTGTAGTGTAGTGTATAGTGTAGTGTGTAGTGTATAGTGTAGTGTGTAGTGTAGTGTGTAGTGTATAGTGTAGTGTGTAGTGTATAGTGTAGTGTGTAGTAGTGTAGTGTATAGTGTAGTAGTGTAGTGTATAGTGTAGTGTATAGTAGTGTAGTGTATAGTGTAGTGTGTAGTGTATAGTGTAGTGTGTAGTGTAGTGTATAGTGTAGTGTGTAGTAGTGTAGTGTATAGTGTAGTGTATAGTGTAGTGTATAGTAGTGTAGTGTGTAGTGTATAGGGTAGTGTATAGTGTATAGTGTTGTAGTGTATAGGGTAGTGTATAGTGTAGTGTGTAGTGTATAGTGTTATCGTGTAGTGTATAGTGTAGTGTATAGTGTGTATAGTGTAGTGTATAGTAGTGTAGTGTATAGTGCAGTGTAGTAGTGTAGTGTGTAGTGTAGTGTATAGTGTATAGTGTAGTGTATAGTGTAGTATAGTGTATAGTGTATTGTAGTGTATAGTGTACTGTGTAGTGTATAGTGTAGTATAGTAGTGTAGTAGTGTAAGTAGTGTAGTATAGTATTGTAGTGTATAGTGTAGTGTATAGTGTAAGTAGTGTAGTGTGTAGTATAGTAGTGTAGTGTATAGTGTAGTGTATAGTGTATAGTAGTGTATAGTGTAAGTAGTGTAGTATAGTGTAAGTAGTGTAGTGTAGTAGTGTAGTGTATAGTAGTGTAGTGTGTAGTATAATAGTGTAGTGTATAGTGTAGTGTATAGTGTAAGTAGTGTAGTGTGTAGTATAGTAGTGTAGTGTATAGTGTAGTGTATAGTGTAGTAGTGAAGTGTGTTGTAGTGTATTGTATAGTGTAGTGTATAGTGTAGTGTATAGTGTAGGGTATAGTGTAGTGTATAGTATAGTGTATAGTATAGTGTATAGTGTAGTGTATAGTGTAGTGTATAGTGTATAGTCTAGTTTATAGTGTAGTGGTATAGTGTAGTGTATAGTGTAGTGTAGTGTATAGTGTAGTGTATAGTGTAGTGTATAGTGTAGTGTATAGTGTAGTGTATAGTGTAGTGTATAGTGTAGTGTATAGTGTAGTGTATAGTGTAGTGTATAATGTAGTGTATAGTCTAGTTTATAGTGTAGTGTATAGTGTATAGTGTAGTGTATAGTGTAGTAGTGTATAATGTAGTGTATAGTGTAGTGTATAATGTAGTGTATAGTGTAGTGTATAGTGTAGTGTATAGTGTAGTGTATAGTGTAGTGTATAGTGTAGTGTATAATGTAGTGTATAGTCTAGTTTATAGTGTAGTGTATAGTGTATAGTGTAGTGTATAGTGTAGTGTATAATGTAGTGTATAGTGTAGTGTATAGTGTAGTGTATAGTGTAGTGTATAGTGTAGTGTATAGTGTAGTGTATAGTGTAGTGTATAGTGTAGTGTATAATGTAGTGTATAGTCTAGTTTATAGTGTAGTGTATAGTGTAGTGTATAGTGTAGTGTATAGTGTATAGTGTAGTATATAGTGTAGTGTATAGTGTAGTGTATAATGTAGTGTATAGTGTAGTGTATAATGTAGTGTATAGTGTGGTACGTACATTGAACCGTGCTGACCACCCCCTCCCCCCCAGGCATCACCCTGGGGGTCCTCATCTCGCTGCTGGTGACGATGGTGGCCTTGGCTGTCTACGTTTACCGCCCGCTGAGGCCGGGACGCTAACATCGTCATGGCCACCACCTCCTCAACCTCCTCTTCGTCGTTAACATTCACTCGCAGCGACGTCACGAGACCCCCTTTGCCAGCATGAAGTTGTGATGATCTTGATTTGAAGCTTTTGTGACTGCAGGGATCCATACTCTGTGGTTCTTTCGTGAAAGTCCACGTAGGTAGTAAAATAGTAATAGATCACGACGTTTCGGGCGCAACACACTACACTATTACACTATACACTACACTATACACTACACTACTACACTATACACTTCACTACGACACTATACACTACACTATTACACTATACACTACACTATACACTACACTATTACACTATACACTTCACTATACACTACACTATTACACTATACACTACACTATACACTACACTATACACTACACTATTACACTATACACTACACTATACACTACACTATTACACTATACACTTCACTATACACTACTATACACTACACTATACACTACTACACTACACTACTACACTATACACTACACTATTACACTACTATACACTACTACATTACACTATACACTACTACACTATACACTACACTATACACTACACTATACTACTACATGACTACACTATACACTACACGACTACACTATACACTTCACTACTACACTATTACACTACACTACTATACACTACTACACTACTACACTATACACAACACTACTATACACTACACTATACACTACACTACTAAACTATACATAGGTATAAAATAAATCACGTTTCAGGTGCAACACACTACACTATACACTACACTATTATACTATACACTACACTATACACTACACTATTATACTATACACTACACTATACACTACACTACTACACTATACACTACACTACTACACTATACACTACACTACTAAACTATACGTAGGTATCAAATAAATCACGACGTTTCGGGCGCAACACACGCTTGCATTCTGACCACAAGCATTGTGGTCAATGCAGACACGATTCCTCGTAACAGGTATCCGTTTGGTGTTTTAACAACTCAACACGGCTGTTTTGTCGGCAGATAAAAGGGGGGGGGGAAAACCTCTTCTCATATTTCGCTAGTGGCAAAGGAGGTCCCTCATGATGTGGTGCTCCGCATATTCTAATGCAAGAGTAGTGTGGTTCAAGGAGGCTTGGACGACGTAGTCGGAGGCACACTTATTTATTCAACACAGTTGTATGTACAGGCCAAGATATACAACACTCGGCGGGGTATCGGCCCCTCCACCCGTCTTAACTGGGAGATCGACAACCTATGTCACAGCTAGCCTACTCCTAGGTCCTCCACTATCGGGCTAGGTGAGGCTAGCTAACCCAGTTCTGGTTAAGCTGGGATTACGGCACCCCTGAGTTCCCAGACCGGCTCTTACAAGAGCATCGGCTCTGGGCTCTTGGGGCCACGCCACTGGCTGGCCTTGGTCGCTCCTGAGAAGGACAGCGATCCAGGGGAGTCCCAGGGCTCATCTAGCAGGTCTTCTTGCTTCGCTGGTTAAAGCTGAACACTCAACCCCGAGCCCTCTGGCTCACCGCCTTATATAGCAACTCCCCACTGAGGGGTGGGGCCGTGGGGGATCCCAGCTCCGTATTAGCCCCCCAGGCTGACACGGCGCGGACGTTGATGTAAGCACCTGCTCGCGTACAGACATAGCCACACCCAGTGTGTTTGTTTCCCATCCGTATCAACTCTATAACACCCCCTCCGTAACTCCTCTACACAAGTGTAGAGGAGTAACATGGGGACGTGACGTCGTGTGTGCCGTCCAGTGCGATGACGTCATGGGACGTGACGTCACGTGCGCTGGGCGGCTCGATGACGTCATGTCCCCTTACCTCCGTCTGCCGAGTGCGTCCTGGGAAACCCCTCAACACAGGGATGAGAACTTAAAGGACATGAATTGCTTCCAACGTGTATTTATTAAAATGTGTTAAGTTAATTAGAACAAAGAAACATTGAAGATTAGTTAAGTTATAATAAAAAACAAGTATAACCCGTAAAAACAAAGTTTTTCACTATAAATCCTTTATATGCGTGGCGGCTAGAGTCCTCTCGTCCTCTGGCTTGAGATGGCTGCCACCTATGGGTCAGATGATTGTCTGCCAGTATTAAGCAATTGGTAATTAAATATAATATTTTTGTCCTAAAAAGTGTAAAATTTTGGAAAAAAATTTTCACGAACATTAATTGTCACGCACAACGAGTCTGTGTGCAAAATGTCAGCTCGATTGGATCACGGGAAGTGGGTTAAAAAACGGCCGAAAGATTTGCACGGTCCTAAGCAAGCAAGCGAACTTAATATAAAGGATTTAATAAGTATAACCCGTAAAAACAAAGTTTTTCACTATAAATCCTTTATATGCGTGGCAGCGAACTTAATATAAAGGATTTAAAAATACATTCGCCTGTGGAGGACGCGGGGATCGATCCCGCGACCTTTGGCATGGGAAGCGAGGGCGCTACCAACTGCGCTACTCCGCCACGGCCTGTGGAGGGGTTACGCTCTGGGCTCTTACACTCTGACGTTCAGCCAAAGCCAAGAATGAGTTCTTTTGAATATATGTAAAATATTTTTTTTTTGCCTAAAAAGTGTAAAATTTTGGGAATTTTTTTCACGAACATTAATTGTCACGCACAACGAGTCTGTGTGGAAAATGTCAGCTCGATTGGATCACGGGAAGTGGGTTAAAAAACGACCGAAAGATTTGCACGGTCCTAAGCAAGCAAGCAAGCACGCAAGCAAGCAAGCACGCAAGCAAGCAAGCACGCAAGCAAGCAAGCACGCAAGCAAGCAAGCGAACTTAATATAAAGGATTTAAAAATACAACAATTCCAACGAGTAATGGGACTTTTCAAATGGCTAAAAATTGCAGTCTTTTTTTTGCGATTTCCCAATCGCATTGTATCAAATTGTGATTTCGATTTCATATCGATGAATCGTTCAGCCCGAGTGGCCAGCACCACCACCATGCCTGGCTGGCCGCCTTTGTCTCTCCCCCAGTGCTAGCGATGTTGACTACACTACAGCGCTACACCGGGTACTCAGTTGAGGCTGAGTCGATCTAGGGGAGGCCCAGGACCGGTTCAGAGAATCGTCACTGAGTGGTGTTGGCCGTGAGCGGGAATCGAACTCGTGTCGCCGGGTTCGTAGCGCAGCGTAGCGATAACCACTAAATCCAACACTCCCCACAGACAACAACAACCGCCATTCGCCACTAAGTAGCGGTGACGTCACCACAACGCTTGTGCCAGGCTAGGTGCACGTTGAGGCCACGTGATGTGTCGAGCGCCCGCTGGCAGGAGGTCACGGGGCAGACCCAGCAGGTGCCACGGGTCGACTGACCGAGATGACCGAGATGACTGGCTGATGCACCACCTGTGCCCCCTACCGTGCCAACTTGCTGTGCTTTAGCCACCCGGCGCTCCGCGCGTTGTTGTGAGCGTCGCTCCTCCGCCCTCCGTTGTTGCTGGAGGGCGACTGCCTCCAACTGCCCAGTAGCGTCCTTCACGAGCCTCCTCCACTGAGGCCGATCTTGACACCGCTGGTACCGGTCATCGGCAAGTCCACTCAGCTGCACGTCCTCCTGTACCACATCACTCCATCTCTTCTCTAGCCCGTGTCACCAACTCACCCACTCACTCACTCACTCACCCACACACACCCACTCACCCACACACACCCACTCACTACACACTCACCCACACACATTCACCCACACACTCACCCCACACACACACTCACCCACACGCACACACTCACCCACCCACACACACTCACCCACACACACCCATTGTGGGCCGGGCTGGGCTGGGTGGGTGCGGTGGTGGGGTGGTTGGGTGGGGTGGGTGAGTGGGTGGGTGGGTGAGTAGGAGAGCGGGTGAGTGAGTGGGTGGGTGAGTAGGAGAGCGGGTGAGTGAGTGGGTGGGTGAGTTGGAGAGCGGGTGAGTGAGTAGGTGAATGGGGTGGTTGGGTGGGGTGGGTGAGTTGGGTGGGTGAGTGGGTGGGTGAGTGAATGAGTGGGTGGGTGAGTGGGAGAGCGGGTGAGTGGGTGAATGGGGTGGTTGGGTGGGGTGGGTGAGTTGGGTGGGTGAGTGGGTGGGTGAGTGGGTGGGTGAGTGGGTGGATGAGTGAATGAGTGGGTGAATGGGGTGGTTGGGTGGGTGGGGTGGGGTGGTGGGTGGGGTGGGGTGGTGGGTGGGGTGGGTGAGTTGGGTGGGTGAGTGGGTGGGTGAGTGAATGAGTGGGTGGGTGAGTGGGAGAGCGGGTGAGTGGGTGAATGGGGTGGTTGGGTGGGGTGGGTGAGTTGGGTGGGTGAGTGGGTGGGTGAGTGGGTGGGTGAGTGGGTGGATGAGTGAATGAGTGGGTGAATGGGGTGGGGTGGTGGGTGGGGTGGGGTGGTGGGTGGGGTGGGTGAGTTGGGTGGGTGGGTGAGTTGGGTGGGGTGGGTGGGTGGGGTGAGTTGGGTGGGTGGGGTGGGTGGGTGAGTTGGGTGAGTTGGGTGGGTGAGTGGGAGAGCGGGTGAGCGGGTGAGTGGGGTGGTTGGATGGGCTGGGGTGGGGTGGGTGGGGTGGTTGGGTGGGTGGGGTGAGTTGGGTGGGTGGGTGAGTTGGGTGGGTGAGTGGGGTGGGGTGAGTTGGGTGGGTGGGTGGGTGAGTTGGGTGGGTGAGTGAGTGGGAGAGCGGGTGAGTGGGTTAATGGGGTGGGGTGGTGGGGTGGGTGAGTTGAGTGGGTGGGTGGGTGAGTTGAGTGGGTGGGTGAGTGAATGAGTGGATGAGTGGGTGAGTGAGTGGGTGGGTGAGTGGGTGAGAGAATGAGTGGGTGGGTGAGTGAGTGGGTGAGTGGGTGGGTGAGTTGGGTGGGTGAGTGGGTGGGTGAGTGGGTGGGTGAGTGGGTGAGTGAGAGAGCGGGAGAGTGAGTAGGTGAATGGGCTGGGCTGGTGGGCTGGGCTGAGGTTACAAACCGAAACGTCGACGGCCGAGTGAAAATTTTCAAAAACCAGGAACTTTATTTAACATTTGCCAACGACAAGAACAGAAGGAGATTGTCCCTGTTGTTGTTGTTGTTGTTTCAAAACCACGTCAAACATAACCACAGAGACGACAACCACCCACCCCACACCACCCCACACCACCCCACCCACCCACGGCGAGACGACCTCCAACGCACCCCCCACCCCCACACCACGTGGTTGTGGCCTTTGTGACGTCACACCACGTGGTGTGCCCACGTGTGCAGTGGGGGAAATCACGTGATGCGGTGGTCACGTGACCCCCCCCCACCCCAGACCCATCACGTGTTCACGTATCGATTCACACAGGCTCACACACAGACCCACAGATTCACACAGAGACTCACAGATTCACACAGAGACCCACAGATTCACACAGAGACCCACAGATTAACACAGAGACTCACACAGACTCACCACACAGATTCACACACAGACTCACCACACAGAGACCCACAGACTCACCACACAGACCCACAGATTCACACACAGACCCACAGATTCACACACAGAGACCCACAGATTCACACACAGAGACCCACAGATTCACACACAGAGACCCACAGACTCATCACACAGAGACCCACAGACTCATCACACAGAGACCCACAGACTCACACAGAGACCCACAGACTCACACAGAGACCCACAGATTCACACACAGAGACCCACAGACTCATCACACAGAGACCCACAGACTCACACAGAGACCCACAGACTCACACACAGACCCACAGACTCACACAGAGACCCACAGACTCACACAGACCCACAGACTCACACAGACCCACAGACTCACACAGACCCACAGAGACCCACAGACTCACCACACAGAGACCCACAGACTCACCACACAGAGACCCACAGACTCACCACACAAAGACCCACAGACTCACCACACAGAGACCCACAGACTCACCACACAGAGACCAAGATACACAGAACAGACCACACACAGAGACCCACAGACTCACCACACAGAGACCCACAGACTCCACCACACCAGAGACCCACAGACTCACCAGCACAGACCCACAGACTCACCACACAGAGACCCACAGACTCATCACACAGAGACCCACAGACTCACACAGAGACCCACAGACTCACACAGAGACCCACAGACTCACACAGAGACCCACAACAAGACCCACAGACTCACACAGAAGACCCACAAGACTCACACAGACCACAGACCACACAGAGACCCACAGACTCACACAGACCCACAGACTCACACAGAACCCACAGACTCACACAAGGACCCACAGAGACCCACCACCACACAGAGACCCACAGACTCACCACACAGAGACCCACAGACTCACCACACAGAGACCCACAGACTCACCACACCAGAGACCCCACAAACTCCACCACACAGAGACCCACAGACTCACACAGAGACCCACAGACTCAATACAGAGACCCACAGACCACACGA
>WFAB01003161.1:0-20269 GCA_018977245.1 Lethenteron camtschaticum | reverse complement strand
GACATTCTTGGCAAATGCGATCGCTTTCGCTCGTGATTTGCCTCCTACTTATTTTGTCAGTTTTCGAGAACCAACAAATAGATGTGATGTCCTCAATTATTCCAAGCTGCACAATTCACGGTTGCAGACTGCTTTGAACAGCCAAATGTTATCACAGTAAACAATTCGGACCTCAGCAGGAAACTCAATTCGAGCATCTGCGAAGCAACGATATGAGTGGGCTAAGACCTGCAAGTTTATTCGTGTGGTGACGTTATTTTAGCTATATAGTTAAGTACATGTATATGATAAGAATTCGTAGAAATGGCAGGTGTCTTGTTCTACCAACATTATACCAAATTACGTCATGAGTGTGAGCTAATTATTCGGTAGTTTTCGCTAAACACCGATGGCACTAACCTACACTAAGTTATGTTTAAACAAAGTAAACTTTAGTCGCTCATCTCAGCTTAGATCTCAATTATTTCCATAAACGTGTTGGGTCCCACGAGAGCAGAGTCGGCGTCAAACACGCAGTTGGAAGAAGTCGCTGCTTTGCCATCGAACGGTTTCGTAGCTGCCGTAGTTACTTCTGTTACTGTTATATACGCAGCATGTTGGTGTCCCGTGATAGGAACCTAAAAGCCACCGATCAACGCCCTGGATATACTGTTACATTGTAAACTCTCACACTGTGAACTTTAACATTATGAATTCACAATATAATTAAACATAGCATATACATTTGATATACAAAACTGTAAACTAGTGAACTCTAACAATATAACCTATGAGCTATACATGATAACGCTATACAATAACATTATTAACCAGTGTTATAGATTAGAACAACCTACTTTGAAGTGTGATATTCGAATCGCATTCGAATTGTTCGAATCACACTACGGTCGTAAGTATGTAACATGTCTGTTTGTAGTAAGTATATGTGCATGGAACATGTCATGTATGTAGTATGTATGTATGGAATATGGACGTGCGAACCAAGGGTGGGATATGTGAAATGGAAGGTGCAGGATCAGGATGGGATTAAAATTACTTGAATAACACTTGATGAATGTTCCATCTCAATGGCATCAAATAGTATGTATATATAAAATAATCGTACAAACTCAACATAAGCCCGTGCAAATATGAATCGTTACAATTGTAATGACTCGTTTGATAAAAGTATTTGATCAAAGTTTGTTATCCCATCACGGAACACCACTGGGACTGAAACATATTCAGCAGCAGCAACTGCAGCAGCAGCAACTGCAGCAACTGCAGCAGCAGCAGCAGAAGCAGCAGCAACTGCAGCAGCAGCAACTGCAGCAGCAGCAGCAACTGCAGCAGCAGAAGCAGCAGCAGCAGCAACTGCAGCAGCAGCAGCAACTGCAGCAGCAGCAACTGCAGCATCAGCAACTGCAGCAGCAACAGCAACTGCAGCAGCAGAAACTGCAGCAACACAAGTCTGACCTTAACCGGCAACGTCTTGGCTGTCTCCACCATCAACATGTGTTCCTAGAGGGAAAGGTCCCCGTTATAAATAGTTTAGCAACGTTCCTTTCCCTAATTCCGAAGTATACTGGAGATCACTTGTACTCTAAAACATGTAAACTGTAACGCTTTAAAGATAACATTAAACATTAAATGAATATAAACTAGTTGTTTTATAATTTAGAAGACCTAAACGGAGGGACAGTATTAGAATATCTATACTCTTTGGTTCTTTCAGTAAAGTCACGTATGTATAAATAAAACAAAATAAATAACGACGTTTCGGACGCAACACAAGCGCCCGAAACGATGTCTGCAGCAGACATCGTGCTGCTCGCAGCAGACATCGCGGATATCGCGATTCTCACCTGAAGACGGGCGCTTGTGTTGCCTCCGAAACGTGATTTATTTGCTTTAATTCTACTTACGTGACTTTATCGAAAGAACCAACGAGTATTAATTCCTGCAGTCACGTAAGCTTCAAATCAATATTAGAATATCATTAGAAGTATTATAATCACAATGTGATCGTATTCGAATCACCATATGTATGTATAATAGGTACGTGCAAACTGTGCTCGTATGTATGTAATATGTATGTCCGTTGGACATGCGAACCGGGGGTCGGATATGCGAACTGGTTAGGGTCGGATTAAAATGATTAGAATACACTATGGTGGTATTAGAATTACACTGAGCTAGAATGTATGTTATATGTAGATGCACATTGGAGTCGTAAATGCAACCTGGGAGGTGCGCGGTTTAGATCGCATCAAAATTATTATAATAACAACGTGGTCCTATTAGAATCACGCTATCTACTGCTGCTGATGTTCGGGTAGGGGCCTCCGATTCGGGCTCAGCTCTTCTTTACTCGCCTGGTTGGTGCCGCGGGACGCAGCGCCTCATCCGACAGGCGTTGCAGCAGCTGGGTGATGGCATCCGTGAGTTTGTCAACTTTCTCTTCAAGTTGAGGCCGTCTCCCTCGTGGTCTCCTTCCTCTGCGCGTGCTGTGGGTTGCTCATGGCCGAGGTGGAACTGCATGTTGAATCGGGTGTAGACGTTATTTTAGCAATATTAAGTACAGTGTTGTGTTTAGAATGCGTCTAGACAAGGAAGGTGACTTGTCCTACACGGGCAGCCAAAATGATTACAATTTATGTCATTAAACAATGTGAGTTCATTCATGAGTAGTATTCGCTGAGCCATGATGACACTAACCTACGTACAGTTATGGTTAAACAAAGTAATATTTAGTCACTTAATTCTCAGTTCAGACATGATCATCGCAATCATTTCCAAAGACGTGTGCGGTCCCGCGAGAGCAGTGCCCGGCTACAAATAGCCGGGCAGCAGAAGCAGCAGAATCAGAAGTAGCAGCGTCGCCCTCGAATGTGATGTTGCTGCTGTTGTTGCTTCTTCTGAAGTTATATACGCAGGGAGGTGGTGCTCCGTGATGGGATGACGCTTTGATTAAAGACTTTGATCAATCGCACCCGATTGACGCCTTGATCGGCGCATTTGATCAACTCTGAGATTGTAAACTCTCACATGTAAAACTCAAACATATAATATTATAAATCATGCTCTCATGCCCTTTGGATTGCACCCGTTGGGTTGCACTTCATCGTCCTTTTCTACGGTTACATGCTTATTTCTAACATTAACATCATGCTAATCTCTCACACTGTGGTCGTACGTATGATAAGTGAATATGCGAACCAGGGGTAGGATGTGCAAGATTAGAATCGAATTACAATTATTCGAATCCCGCTAGTCGTATTAGAATCACACTGTCCACTGAATGTGTCGTATCAATGTCCTTTTTTTGAAACTAGAATGTCGTTGTCCATGTGGGGAGATGGAGCGTATCGTCTCCGATGCCTTTCGGAATCCGTGTGATAACCCAGTCACATCGCCTAACTCCAGTGACAGCACCTTACCCAAGCTACATCTCCCCAACAAGGCAGCCATCCCGCTGCTGTATGTTGTATTTATGGGATAATAAAGAGGTGTGTATTTTCCCATACGCCTTGACCAAATCGACTGATTGTCCGCTTAACACCCTAGCTTGTACACCACCATTGGTGATAGTGTTGTTTGAGAGCAGCTATTAAAGTCGCTTTGGCAAACGAGGTGGTGGCTGGCCAACCATGCCTCGCTGTTTGTCTCTGGAGTTATGAAGATACAAACCAGAGCAAGCGGAGACCATGTACCAGATCGGATTTTGGTTACTGATGTTAGAGTGATTGTATTGCAAGTGTGGTCACGACGCGTCTGTGCGCGTTCACTCCAGAAGCTTGGCGGTTTTTGGCAACGCCACGGGGCTGCATTCACTTAAAATCGAGGACAATGGAGGGCATGGGGATCGTGGTTTTCCAGCGCTAAACCCATTTATTCAAAATAAGCGCACAATTACACACTGAGATGCACTTACATATTCACGCATGAAGCACAATGGGCACATTACCCTTCGTTGGTAATAAGCGACTTTAGATAACTGATTTCAGGATGTACATTGATGACACGTTCGTTGCATGTTTGGCTTTGACTTAAACACAGACGCAAAGTGAACAAATGTTGTGAACTAATAAGGAGAACAATGGCGAATTATACTTTGGTTTGGTATTCCTGGAAGTGACATGGTTTGCAATATACTGTAGCTATACTCTTTGGTTCTTTCGGTAACGTCATATAGGTAGACAAAATAATAGATAATTATAGATCAATAATGTGACCTATTATTTTTCTACCTACGTGACTTTAACGAAAGAACCAAGAGTATGGATTCCTGCAGTCACAAAAGCTTCAAATCAAGATTGTACTGTAACTGTTTGAACATAGGACATCATAAACTTTCGATACGAGTTGTAGTTCTGTAAATGTTCCTGCAGATTAATAAAACATTATTTTCAGAAACTGCTTGTCCGTTTTTTATTTTTGAATGTTAATAGCAAAAACGTGTGGAGCCGAGTTTCAGGTGGAGCAAAATTAGTACAATGTCAGTCATACACAAGTTTGATTTCATTTATGAGTAGTATTCACAGAGCCCCGATGACACTGACCTACCTAAAGTTATGGTTAAACAATATGATCTTGAGTGACTTAATTCTCAGCTCAGACATGATCATAGCAATCATTTCCAAAGACGTGTGGGGTCCTGCGAGAGCAGGTCCCCACTCGGTATCGGAAGTAGCTGCGTCGCCCTCGAAATGTGATGTTGCTGCTGTTGTTGTCGCTGCTGTTGTTGCTGCTGTAGTTGCTTCTGTTGCTGTGATAAACGCAGGGAGGTGGTGTTCCGTGATGGGACGACGCTTTTGATTAAAGCCTCTGATCAAACTCACCCGATTGACGCCCTTGATCGTCGCATTTGATCAACTCTGATATTGTATACTCTCACATGTTAAGCTCTATCATAGTGAAACATAATATTATAACCTATGAACTACAACCTATCCATTGTAACGCTATTGGGTTTCACTCCCTCGTCGAGAAGGCCGCTCTCTTTCTTTTCTAAAGTTACATGCTAACTTCTCTGCATTCACTTTAAATCGAGGACAAAGTTTTTCCATTTATTCAAAATAAGCGCACAATTACAAACAGAGATGCACTTACATATTCATGCATGAAGCACAATGGGCACATTACCTTCGGTATGTTAAAAGACATGCAGATTGTGCCTTCAAAAATTAACAATCGAATGCAAATATCCTGAAAGACAAAGGATTGGATCCTAGGGGGGGAGTTATAAGGCGGCTCAGAAGCAGAGCTCAATGCCATTCCGAGAGGGAACTTGATGAGGTTGGACGCTCGACTCGTCGCTCTGCTGATCGCCCTTCAACCGCGAGACAACGCAGCCTGGCGAGCACAATTGCTGTGTCGACAGTTAGGCGACTTTGCGTCGGGAGAGTTCGTGGCGACATCTTCAGACGGGTTACAGACATCGATATACCGTGAATCTCCAAGTAAGTGTCTATTTTCGCGGATGAACTCTTAAACGTTTTCGTCGCTAAATTAGCTGGATTTTTTTGCGTCTCGGTTAGACGCGAGTGTCGTTCTTGTTTTACAAGTTAACAAATCCAACACTCAACGCTAAACATCCTTGCGGCCGATAGCGTACTTTTGACTCGATAACACCGCTGCTGTTACTACGCTCACATGGAGCAGAGACGCTCTCCACAGCCCCACGCACACGGAGGCAAGAAGCCATTCAATTGCTCTGTGTGTGGGAAGTCCTTTTCATGGCCATCATATCTTCAGAGACACCAGAGAACACACACGGGCGAGAAGCCGTTCCTGTGCTCTGTGTGTGGGAAGACATTTGCACGGTCATCAACTCTTCAAGACCATCAGAAAACACACACGGGCGTGAAGCCATTCTGTGCTCTGTGTGTGGGAAGGCATTTGCACACTCGTCACATCTTCAGAGTCATCGGAGAACACACACTGGTGAGAAGCCATTCCGGTGCCATGTGTGTGGGACGACATTTGCACAATCGTCAACTCTTCAAGACCATCAGAAAACACACACAGGCGAGAAGCCATTCCTGTGCCCTGTGTGTGGGAAGGCATTTGCACAGTCATCAACTCTTCAAACTCATCAAAGAACACACACGGGGTGAAGCCATTCCTGTGCTCTGTGTGTGGGAAGGCATTTGCACACTCATCAACTCTTCAAACTCATCAAAGAACACACACGGGGTGAAGCCATTCCTGTGCTCTGTGTGTGGGAAGGCATTTGCACACTCATCAACCATGAACAGGCATCAGAAGGTCCACAATGATAGGACACTGAAATCAAAAGCTGAAATTCAAGGTGCTGCAATTAGTCCTGAAGATGTTTCCACCTTCGATCCCATGCAGTTGGATCCCGAGAGATGGCTGGATGTAATGGAGTGGCTCGAGAGTCAACCAGAGAGCTCGGGTGACTGAAACATAATATTGCATGTGGTTACACCTATTACGCCATATCGAGTACTTTTGTGCGTAATTTTTACCATTTTAGTTTAACAGTTTTTGTGAGTTTAATTACGTGCCCAGTGGTGGTTTGTAATGTTATCAGATTACTTGCCGAAGTGGTGTGAAGAGCACTGGATGTGAGAGGGTTTAATTGTAGTCGTTAGGTGTTCCTGTTGAGCTAAAGTTGGAATGCGCCTGTAGGTACATCTTTACTCAACATTTTAAACGTTTTTTCAAGTACATAGCTTTTTTATTGGTATTAATCGACTTTAGATAGCCGATTTCAGGATGTACATTGATGTGGTGAACTAATAAGGAAATCATTGGGAATTATATTTTAACGCTTTGGTATTCCTAGAACGGAAATGGTTTGCATTGTACTGGAAATGTGTGAACATAGGACGTAATTAATATTCCCTTCGAGTTTTGATGTAAAAATGATTGCAGATGAATAAAAACTTATTTTTAACAAATGTTGTCAGTTCTTTATTTTATAATGTTCCTAGCAAAAACATGTTCAGAGAATTTCAGGTGGATGATCTCCGTCACACAAGTGTGCCTTAACGGCAGCATCTTGGCTGTCTACACGATTAAACACGTGTTCCTTGAGGGAAAGGTCCCCGTAGTTAATCGTTCATCAACGTACCAGTCCCTAATCCCGAAGTATGTCGGGGATAAACTGTACTCTATAACATGTAAACTGTAATACTATAAACGATAGTGTTTTAATTTACAACCATATACACGGAGGTAAGGTATTATAATATCATTAAAATAATTAGAATCACAGTGTGGTCGTATAAGAATCGCTAATATGTTTGTATAGTGTACGTACAAGGATCGGATAAAACATATTACAATTACAACATGGTCATATTACTATCACGATTTTCACTGCTAGATGTCATCGAATAACAAAAGACGGAATATATTTATATAAATACACGCACAACCCCATCATAAACTCGTGAGATTATGAATCGTTATAATTAATATAACAATCACAAATTGTGACAAAGCGAAATTCCCACAAGCAAAACACCACGCTCACGTGACGAATTCTTAAACAAACTGCAACACTCAAGTGACAGAACTAAACAAAAAAACGCCGCAATAAAAAACAACATCAATGGGCAAGTCCTAAAAACAGACAACACACGCACGTTAGTAGCTGTTAGAAGAAAACACCTAGCACCTTCAACTATACACATTGTACAGCCAACTCGTAAATGACAGCCTTCGCTGCTGTCGACGGGGCCAAGCAGCGAGTGTTTAACTCCATTGTTTCAGAATCCGGTCATCACCCGGCCACAACGCCTTAGCCAAACTACATCTCCCGAACAAGGCAGCCTTCCCTATGCTGTGTATTTTAGCAGTATATTTACGGACGCACTTGAAGATAACAATTCGTCTAGAAAAGGCAGGCGACTTGTTCTACCAAAACGATTTCAAATTTCACCCGATTCATGAGTAGTATTCACTAAGCCCGATGGCACTTACCTACACACAGTTATGATTAAACAAAGTAAACATTAGTCGCTCATCTCAGCTCAGACATGATCATAGCAATTATTTCCACATCCGTGTCGGGTCCCACGAGAACAGGGCACGTCCACAAACTCTCAAATTGTAAACTCACATGTATACCCTAACATTATAAACTCTAACAATATAACCTTCAAACTATGAGCTATACACTGTAACGCTTAAAAATAACACTGCAAACTAGTGTTATAGTAAACTATAATGTTGTGAACTCTAACAATATAAGCTAACAGCGATACATTATAACGCTATAAAATAACATCATAAACAAGTGTGATATTCGAATCTCATTCGAATTCTTTGCTTCACACCGTGGTCCTCTAAGAATCACACTATGCTCGTGAGTATGTAACATGTCTGTATTCAAGTTCAAGTTCATTTATTAGGTATAGCCCTGTGAGCCATTCGGCTCTTGAATCGGGTGCAACCGCAACAAACAAAAAACAAAAACATGAACAAAAAACATCTTAAAGTGAATATGTGACTAAGTGCAAACAGAAAATTCAAGAAAAGACAGCAAAATATTGCAGAAACAACACCGTACACCAACGCTGTGTGTATGTAATATGCATGAATGTAATATGTATGCATGTAACATGTCTGTATGTAATATGTATGCATGAGATATGTCTCTATGTAGTATGTATGCATGTAACATGTATGTATGTAATATGGACGTGCGAACCAAGGGTGGGATATGTGAAGCGGAAGGTGCAGGATCAGGATGGGATTAAAATTATTTGAATAACACTTTGGAGGTATTAGGATCAAGCTGTCTACTATTGGATGAATGTTCCATCTCAATGGCATCAAATAGCAATATTCAGTATGAATATGTAAAATAATCGCACAAACCCAATATTAGCCCGTGAAATAATGAATCGTTACAATTGTAATGACTCCAGACTCAGACTGCAGAGGTTTCTTTTATTTAGCCTTTAACGCGGTTTCAGACCCCAGGCGTCACGATATAGCAACGACGACGACGAGACAGCAACCAGCCAACACAGCCCCAAAGCTCGTTCCTCCCCCTCTCTCATTCTCGGCGTGAACCTCCGCCCACACTTGGTCTCGCCTTCCCTTCTCGAACTCTCTCTATCATGTTGTCACCACTTGTCCCTTAGTTGACGCACTGTCTTTACATCACCCACCTCTATGACCTCTACCTGTCCCCGCCATGGGCGGAGCAACTTGGATTTTCCCGGTGGCACCTGTAGGCAATACACCATGCCCTGTCCCCCACTGCCCATGGAAGCACGTGTTCCGCCGCCCCGAGTTCTTTTCATTAGCGGCTTGCGCTCTGGTGGGAAAAGGTCCTCGTTATGAATCAATTCGCAACGTTTATGTCCACGTAAACTGATAACACTATAAACAATAACACTAAACATTAACACTATGGGGACCTCATTTGCCAGTAAAAATATGATAATTGGTTTTTTACCCTTCTATCTGGCAACAAAACTGACACCTTTTGCAAGGAGTCATGTTTGCATAGACCGCAATACCTGCAGTCATAAATACAAACAAAAGACATAACTCTGATAATGTGCACTGTCCTTGAAGTTGATTGGTCCACACCCGAGACAGCTTTCCTTAGTCTCATATGGGTTGGACCAGATGACGCCAAAAGGCGCACAACTCAAGGACAATGCACCATCAGAGTATGAGAGCTCGGGGCAAGCATCTACACTATGGGGACCTCATTTGCCAGTAAAAATATGATAATTGTTTTTTTACCCTTCTATCTGGCAACAAAACTGACACCTTTTTGCAAGGAGTCATGTTTGCATAGACCGCAATACCTGCAGTCATAAATACAAACAAAAGACATAACTCTGATAATGTGCACTGTCCTTGAAGTTGATTGGTCCACACCCGAGACAGCTTTCCTTAGTCTCATATGGGTTGGACCAGATGACGCCAAAAGGCGCACAACTCCTTGCAAAAAGGTGTCAGTTTTGTTGCCAGATAGAAGGGTAAAAACCAATTATCATATTTTTACTGGCAAATGAGGTCCCCATAGTGTAGATGCTTGCCCCGAGCTCTCATACTCTGATGGTGCATTGTCCTTGAGTTGTGCGCCTTTTGGCGTCATCTGGTCCAACCCATATGAGACTAAGGAAAGCTGTCTCGGGTGTGGACCAATCAACTTCAAGGACAGTGCACATTATCAGAGTTATGTCTTTTGTTTGTATTTATGACTGCAGGTATTGCGGTCTATGCAAACATGACTCCTTGCAAAAAGGTGTCAGTTTGTTGCCAGATAGAAGGGTAAAAAAACAATTATCACTAAACATTAAACGACAAAAAATATCAACTGGTTTTATAATTTATAGCACCATAAACGGAGGTACGGTATTTTAATTTCATTAGAAGTATTATAATGGAACTCTACGCATGTTTGTTAATTGTCCGTTCAATCGAACCGACGGTCGGATATGTGAACTGCATGTGGGGGGTAGAGGGTAATAATGGCATTCCAATTTTAGAATGACAATTTGGTCGTTTTAGCAAATTACTGTACTTGAATTATGTTATGTTCAAATGCAAATTGTTAGTCGTAAATGCGAGGGAGGGGTTAAGAGGTGCACGTTTAATCCAGTGTTAACATTTATTTTAGCATCATATTTAAGGACACTGTTGTTGATAAGAATTCATCTGGACATTCTACTCGATCAACCAAAATTAGTACAATGTCGGTCATACAGAAGCGTGATTTCATTCATGAGTAGTATTCACACAGCCCCGATGACACTAACCTACCTAAAGTTATGGTTAAACAAAGTAATCTTGAGTGACTTCAATCTCAGCTCAGACATGATCATCGCAATCATTTGCAAAGACGTGTGGGGTCCTGCGAGAGCAGGTCCCCACACGGAATCGGAAGTAGCTGCGTCGCCCTCGAAATGTGATGTTGCTGCTGTTGTTGTCGCTGCTGTTGTTTCTGCTGTAGTTGCTTCTGTTGCTGTAATAAACGCAGGGAGGTGTTGTTCCGTGATGGGATGACTCCTTTGATTAAAGCCTTTGATCAAACTCACCCGATTGACGCCCTTGATCGTCGCATTTGATCAACTCTGATATTGTATACTCTCACATGTTAAGCTCTATCATAGTGAAACATAATATTATAACCTATGAACTACAACCTATCCATTGTAACGCTGTAAAATAATTTTACCTATTGGGTTTCACTCCCTCGTCGAGAAGGCCGCTCTCTTCCTTTTCTAAAGTTACATTCAAATTTCTCTGCATTCACTTTAAATCGAGGACAAAGTTTTCCCATTTATTCAAAATAAGCGCACAATTACACACTGAGATGCACTTACATATTCATGCATGAAGCACAATGGGCACATTACCCTTCGGTATGTTAATATACATGCGGATTGTGCCTTCAAAATTAACAATCGAATGCAAATATCCTGAAAGACAAAGGATTGGATCCTAGTGGGGGGGGAGTTATAAGCCGGCTCAGAAGCAGAGTTCAAAGCCATTTCGAGAGAGAACTTGATGAGGTTGGACGCTCGACTCGTCGCTCTGCTGATCGCCCTTCAAGCGCGAGACAAAGCAGCCTGGCGAGCACAGTTGCTGTGTCGACAGTTAGGCGACTTTGCGTCGGGAGAGTTCGTGGCGACATCTTCAAACGGGTTCCAGACATCGATATACTCTGAATCTCCTATTAAGTGTCTATTTTCGCGGATAAACTCTTAAACGTGTTCGTCGTCAAATTTACGGGATTTTTTTGTGCCTCGGTTAGACGCGAGTTTTAGCAGTTAACACAATCCAAAACTCAACGCAAAACATCCTTTCGGCTGACTCGATAACACCGCTGCTGTTACTACGCTCACATGGAACAGAGACGCTCTCCACAGCCCCACGCACACGGGGGCAAGAAGCCATGCAATTGCTCTGTGTGTGGGAAGACATTTGCACACTCATCACATCTTCAGAGTCATCAGAGAACACACACTAGCGAGAAGCAATTCCCGTGCTCTGTGTGTGGGAAGGCATTTGCACGGTCATCAACTCTTCAGAGTAACCAGAAAACACACACGGGCGAGAAGCCATTCCTGTGTTCTGTGTGTGGGAAGGCATTTGCACAGGCATCAAGTCTTCAGATTCATCAGAGAACACACACGGGCGAGAAGCCATTCCTGTGCCCTGTGTGTGGGAAGACATTTTCACAGTCGTCAACTCTTAACAGGCATCAGAAGATCCACAATGATAGGAAACTGAAATCAAGAAGTTTCCACCTTCGATCCCATGCAGTTGGATCCCGAGAGATGGCTGGATGTAATGGAGTGGCTCGATGATCAAACCGAGAGCTCGGGGTGACTGAAAAATATTACGTCATGTGGTTATACCTATTAAGCCGTATCGAGTACTTTTGTGCGTAATTTTTACCATTTTAGTTTTACAGTTTTTGTGAGAATTTATTGGCGTGCACAGTGGTGGTTTGTAATGTTATCGGATTACTTGCCGAAGTGGTGTGATGAGCACTGGCTGTGAGAGGGTTCAATTGTAGTCGTTAAGTGTCCCTGTTGAGCTAAAGTTGAAATGCGTCTGTAGGTACATCTTTACTCAACATTTTAAACTTTTTTTTTTCAAGTATATAGCTTTTATTGATTGGTATTAATCGCGATTCCAGGATGTACATTGACGCGTTCGTTGAATATATGGCCTTGACTTCAACATAGACGCACAGTGAACAAATGTGGTGAAATCATGGGAATGATACTTTGATACTTTAACCCTTTGGTATTCCTGGAACGGAAATGGTTTGCATCCTACTGGAAATGTGTGAACATAGGACATAATACATATTTCTTCGAGTTTTGACATAAAAATGATTGCAGATTAATAAAAAGTATTTTTAACAAATGTTTGTCCGGTCTTTATTTTATAATATTCCTAGCAAAAATATGAGAGAATTTCAGGTGGAGGATCTCCGTCACACAAGTGTGCCCTTAACCGGTAGCATCTTGGCTGTCTACCCGATTAACACGTGTTCCTTGAGGGGAAAGGTCCCCGTAGTTAATCCTTCATCAACGTACCAGTCCCTAATCCCTAAGTATGTCGGGGATAAACTGTACTCTATAACATGTAAACTGTAATACTATAAACGATAACACTAAACATTTAACGATTATAAACTAGTGTTTTAATTTATAACCATATAAACGGAAGTAAGGTATTATAATATCATTAGAAGTGAAGTACCGGTGAGGACGCTTGACGCCGAGGTTGAGGCACACGTATGTTTATTCACAATATGACAGTGGGCATATACACACTCGAGGGGGTATCGGCCCCCTCACCCGTATAACTCGGGATACACCCCTAGCTAACTCTGTCCTAGCCCCGAATCCTCCACTAATGGGCTAGGGGAGGCTAACTGGCCCGACACTGGTAAGTCGGCCCGGTACCCGGAGTTCCAGACCAGCTCTTACAAGAGCACCGGCTCTGGCTTCCGGGACCACGCCGCTGGCTCAATCCTGTCCGGCCCTGAAAAGGACATCGAACCAGGGGAGTCCAGGGCTCTATCTAAGACGTCTTCAATCTTCTTCCCTTAGCTTAAACATAACTGCCGAGCCCTTTGAAACATCCCCTTTTATACCCAACCCCTCCCTGAGGGGTGGGGCCCCGGGGGATCATAACGTTCGAACCAGCCCCCCCCAGGGTGTCTGGCTCGGACGTCGTAGAGGGCACTTGCTCGTGCACTTACGTAGCCCCGCCCACTGTGTTTGTTTTCCATAGGCTGCCATGCATAACGGGCCCTCTCTTTAACACCCCTACAGAAGCATTAGAATCACAGTGTGGTCGTATAAGAATCACGCACAAACCCATTCTTAACTCATGAGATTCTGAATCTATACGATTTTATAACAATCACAAATTGTAACAAAGCGAAATTCCAACAAGCAAAACACCACGCTCACATGACGTATTCTTAAACAATCAAGTGACAGAACTCAACAAAAAACGCCGCAATAAAAAGAACCACATCAATGGACAAATTCTACGCTTGTTAGTAGCTGTTAGAAGAAGACAACACCTAGCACCTTCAACTATACACATCATACAGCCAACTCGTAAATGGGGCGGTATATGACAGCCTTCGCTGCTGTCGACGGGGCCAAGCAGCGAGTGTGTGGGGCCGTTGGCCCCGGGGTCCCTCCCGCCTTCATCCCCTATTCCGTTTACGTTACCCCACCTCCCTATTACCCGCAACGGTTTCGCCGGCATTCGAACGCGACGCCCCTACTTTACAGCCTCGCGCCGCGCTCCACGCTGCGAGTGTGCGCACATCATATCAATCAAACGCCTTCTCGCAGTCGTACCAACATCTATCGCACGTAACGAACGTACGCACACACACACCGCTTCGGCACTCCTCCACACGGATACTCAAGTTACGATCGCGCACCTGTATCACACACGGAGTGAGCACACACGAACCCACTCTCGCACCGCTCAGCGCTCCCCGAGGCGAGCCGCAGCACTACAGAATCACTTAGGATCGCGTACACACGCGCACCCACACGCTACACACTGCACGGCAAGATCACGCGAGACCACGCTTCGCTATTAATGATTTATTATATGCTACCTGCGAATTGATGTTGAATCAGTGAGTCGACGAGGCTGGCCTATTCCACCCAAACCTGTACCTATTCCCTATTTATTGGCTTACGCTACCCTACTTCACCTCCCCACTCACTGTTTGGTGCCCGCGGTGGTTCGCTGCTCCCTGTGCTAACAGCGCACCTCGATGCGTCGCGCGGACGCCCGGGTCGCTGGCTGGAGCGCTGGTCCGCTGGCCTGGAGAGAAGAGAGCGATTTCCCCTCTGCGCCCTCTATTTATCCTCCCTACCTCAAAGGGGATGCTGCGCTGAACAATGGGCTCGTGCACCTCGAGCCCGCGCACGGCGGTTCCGGGCGCTTTGATCTGCTAATCAGTGAGCGGCGTTGGCGGCGTACATCCTAATTAATCCCTTACCCTTCCTAACAATGGGGCCTGCGCGCTCAAGCGTAATTATCCCAACCCCATGACTATGCGCAACAGCTCCTGCGGTCCCGCTATTCATGCTGTCCCGTCCCTCCCCTGCTTGCCCCGTCACCCGTGGGGTGTGTGGGGGAAATGCGCCTCAACCGCGGTGGCCGAATGCCCCATGCCGCGACCACACCATATTAAGGCTGGTCGCAGCGCGCGGCGCAACGTAGCACGGGGGAGGTCGTCCAATTCCCTGATCGCCGGAAACCGTGAGAGTTAACCCGATAAGGGTTCTCGGATAAAACCGGTCGGCCAGGTGACCTCCCTCGGAGCTCTATGGGGGGGGGGGGGAATGCGTGCGGGTGTGTTCTGTGAGGTGAGGTGAGGGAGACGCGGGGTTGGCTCCGTTGCTTGGTGGTGGCGAGGTCGGGGATTTGGGCGCCTGCCGAACGGCTTCGTGGCGGCGGCATCACAGTATTATTAGTTTTGAACAACAAAAATGGAGGTTCGTGATTATTATCGCATAATAATAATTATAATTGCACTGTGATAATGTTAGAATCACACTTTGGCCATATGCATGTTAAGTGAATGCGAACCGGGGGTAGGACATGCAATATTTGAATCTCATTACAATTATTAAAATCCCACTGTAGTCGCATTAGAATCAAACTGTCCACTGTTGGATGAAAGGGAAAAGCAGCTCCGCCTGCGCAGACAGCAGCAGCAGAAGTGCGGGAGCAGCAGAAGCAGCAGCAGCAGGCGCTGCCACCGCGGCAACAGCAGCTGCAGCAGCAGCAGCAGACCTCCACCGACGCTGCTGATGGTCACGCGCAGCCAATGACTGACGGCGGGGAAGATGGTTTCACCGTCGTTGAGTCGAGAAAGCGGAAGGCGAGAGGAGGCAATGGGGGGGGGGGGCGCGGTGGCACCCTTCCAAAACGCGTGGCCGCCGCCGAGAAAGACAACAGCGACAGTGACGAACGGGACAACCGCCCGAACGCAACAGCAGGGCGCGGCGGTGAGGCCGAGCCACAGGGTGCGGTGTCGTCATTGACGAGGCCCACCGGCCGGTTGATGCCGAGGCAGAGGGGCGACCACCAGACCGGACTCGGCTGCCCCGGAAGGGGGGGGTGCTGGAAGCCACCGATGAGCCTGCCGATACACGGCGCTCGGGGTGACGACCAGCTCACCTCCTCACCCGACCAGGTGAGGGAGGCAGAGGCCGCAGAGGGGAGCCGCCCGAGTTGGAAGACACCTCCGATCGGCACGGTGCGTTGGAAGAGGTAACCACCGAGCCTCACACAAGCGTGCCGGGAGACTCAGACGACGGAGGGTCGGAGTTAGAGATAGAAGACAACTTGAGTGAGGGGAGCACTCACATGTTAAGAAGAAACGAGAGTACACACCCGGCAAGATTGTCAAATTCCTCCGAACTAGTTACAAGAAGCGGGGGTCGACATCGGAGATTCTTTCCCCGATGTGCAGGCCTTCTTGAAGGTCGCGCAGACAATCATCAGCGACATGGAAAAGCACAAATGCACCCCGCAGGAAGGCAATCGGCTGAGGGGTTTCATGCAGAAAGCAAGAAAGGGGAGCATGTCCCAACCGGAGTGCCCCCGCTGATGCTGTTGCTGAAGCCGACGCCTAAAGCCATGGCTTCCTCAGGTGTAAGGATCGCGAGTTTAAACTGCAACGGAGCTCGAAGCGATCAGAGGTGGCACCGCATCTGCAGCTTCATTAGCGAGCAGAAAGCGGATGTGACGTTTCTGCAAGAAACGCACCTTGACGCAACTCTGCAGCCCAGCGCCAGCACCTCTTGGGCAGCCGACCTTCTTAGTCACGGAGAAGACAACCGCGCTGGTGTTGCAATTGTGTTTAGTCCAAAGTTTCTCCCAGAAGGCGTGGCCTTCAGAGAGATCCAAAAAGGCTATCTGATATCTGTAGACTTCGTGTTAAACAACACGAGGCTACGGTGTTTCAACGTTTATGCGCGAGTAAGACCAGTGAGAGGAAACGCTTTTTCTCTGGCACACTGCGGAATGCCTTGGAGGCAGGCAGTGCGGACGGGGTGCTCACGGTCGTGGGGGGAGATATGAACTGCACCCTCGACCCGGCTCTCGACCGCAATAGTGCTGAGCCCCACCCGGAATCCGCACGGCCATTAGCCGACATGGTGCAGCAACTGGGTTTGCTCGACACGTGGCGACTGCAACACCCAGGCCAGAGGCAATACACTTGGTGCCGCGCGGGCCTGCAGGGGAGGATGAGCCTCGCCAGGCTGGACCGGCTGTACATCAGTGCGGACAGCGCTAACCGGCTAGGGGGCAGCAACATCACCCCGTCCGGTTTCTCTGACCACCACCTGGTCTCAGCACTGCTGCGAGTCCCCAGGGAGAGGCGTCGCTGCCCCTACTGGAAACTCGACGTGCAGCTGCTTGAGGACGAAAATTTCACGGAGGCATTCAGGGCCTGTTGGTCACACTGGGCAGCAACTAGGAGCAGTTTCAGCTCTGGTCAGCGATGGTGGGAACACACTAAAGCGCAAATTAGGGCCCTCTGTCTACAGCTTTCGAGCCAGCACGCCGCCGCCAAGGAGAGACGGTGAAACCTGGCGAGCGAGCTGCTGCTGCTCGAGGCTGAGATGGGCTCGGCCCAGGACGCGCACAACAACGAGGGCGAGGTGCTGCTGGAGAAGCGGCGACTTTTTAGGGCCGTCACGGACCAACAGGCACATAGTTCGTTTGTGCACAAAAAGGTGCAACACCTGGCACAGACGGATTCTCCCTCAAAGTATTTCTTTAGGCTAGGCAACAGACCCTCGAGCAATGAGAACGACATTTCAGGGTTGCTTACCCCAGGGGAGACAGCAACTGCCGAGGGGGAAATTGCTAGGATCGCGAAGGACTTCTATTCACACCTGTTCAAGGCTGAGCACGTACAGGACGAGGCGGTTGAGAACTACTAGCTGCGGGCCCTACTCTGGGGGACGCGGAGAGAGACAAACTGGAAAGCCCCGTCACCCTGGAGGAGCTGCACACTGCCATGAAAAGTCTGGCAGCTGGCAAATCCCCAGGGATCGATGGGCTGCCAGTTGAGTTCTACGAAACTTTCTGGGATGTACTCGGCCCTTGCCTGCTGGGGCTGCTGGAGGAGAGCCTGCGGGACGGGGAACTCCCGCAGAGCTGCAGGAGGGCGGTGGTCACCCTGTTGCCTAAGAAGGGGGACCTGCGTCGCATAGAAAACTGGCGGCCGTCTCCCTCCTGTGTGCCGACTATAAAATATTCGCCAAGGCGCTGGCAAACCGCCTCAAAGAGGTGGTGGATCAGCTCGTGCAACCCGAGCAGGCGTATTGCATCCCCGGCCGCTGCATCTATGACAACATCGGCACGGTCAGGGATGTGATCTCCCTCGCGGATATGCACGACGTGGATGCGGTCTCCTATTCATGGACCAGGAGAAGGCGTTCGACAGGGTGAGCCACGAGTACCTGAGAAGACTGCTCCTCTCCTTCGGGTTCGGCCAGAACTTCACGGCACACGTGCACCTCCTATATACGGGCATATCCAGCCTCATAAAAATCAATCAAAGGCTTGGCTGCCCTGTTCCCGTGACAAGAGGAGTCAGGCAGGTGCCCTCTCTCGGGGCTCCTCTACACCCTGTCCCTTGAGCCGCTCTTGCGACGCCTGAGAAACACCTTGTCCGGGTTCAGGGTCCCGGGGCCGGAGAACGCAGTCATAAAGCTCTCCGCATATGCGGACGACGTATGCGCCGTGATCAACGACGCGCAGGACGTCGCTGCACTCTGCCGGGCGGTGGAGGTCTATGAAAAGGCCTCCTGCGCCAAAGTCAACTGGCGGAAGTGTGAGGCGTTATGGATGGGGTCACAAGGTGCAGTGAGTTCCGTGCTCCTCCCAGGCGGAGTCACCTGGCAGGGTGAGGGCGTGAAGTATCTCGGAGTGTACCTAGGGAAGCCCCAAGTCGTTCACAAAAACTGGACCGAGATGAGCGACGTATTTGATGCTAAACTGAGAGCGTGGGCACATCTCGCCCACAAATGTCCTTCAGGGGAGAGTGCTCATAGGGAATAACCTGGCAGCCTCGGTGCTGTGGCACAGAGCCAAGGCCCTCCAACCCCCGGGCTGGTTATTCACGAGGGCGAACAGGTCGCTTGCCCACTTTGTCTGGAACGGCAAGCACTGGATGAGGCCAGGGGTCCTCTGCCTGCCGGTGGGTGAGGGCGGCCAGGGCCTGGTAGACGTCACCGCTCGAGTGATGAGCTTCAGGCTCCAGGCCGTGAGAAACTTGCTATATGAACAGAGGAGCTGCCCCGGACGTCGCTGGCCCTCGCCCTGCTGAGAAATGCGGGCGGGCGGCTGGGATATGGGAGGGAGCTCTTCCTTATGGACCTGTCCCTAGTCGATTGCACCGGACTGCCGGGCTATTACCAGAGCCTGTTGGAGGCGTGGCGGAGCCTGGAATGGAGCAGGGCGAGCCCGCTTTCCAGGAGTTGCGCGTCTCCTGCATCCAGCCCCCCGGGCGCTGTGAGGCAGGGAGGTTGCTCAAGCTCGCGAACTGCAGAGACGTGGCCCTCAAGGGTGCCTCCAAGCGGGTGCTGTACGACTGCTGCGTCAAACACTGCGGTGTCGAGAGCTGGAAAACCTACCGGACACGAAGTGGAGGGAGTTCTTCTCTCCCTTGATCGACACCACCCCCCAGTAGAAACAGCTCTACAAGGCCCCCGTTGCAAAGCGCAGCGGGGACCTCCAGTGGAGGCTGGCGCATTGGACGCTGCCCTCGGCGGCGTGGATCAGCAAGGTCACCCGGGGGCATCAGACCTGTGCGTGTTCTGTGGCGCGAGGGAGGACCTCGCCCACCAGTACGTGGGGTGCTCGCGGCTGGACCCGCTGTTCAGACTCCTGGGAGCCGTGTTTAAGAAATTGGGGGTGCCCTTCTACAAGAGCGTTTTTATATGCGGGGTACCGTACCGGGCGGACAAGCGCCACATCTGGCAAACTTTGTCTGCGCGCACGCCAATATGGCAGTATATAAAACGCGAAAAAGAAACAGCGAGGTGACACGGACGATAGTTGTTCAGCGGAGGCAACGCTGAAAGGTCTGCTGAAAGCGAGGCTCCGGCTGGAGCACGCGTACTTTTCCCAGGTTGGAGATGCGCACGCCGTGTTCCAGGAGCGGTGGGGGGCCGGTCAGGCCCTCTGCACCAACACGAATGGTGAACTGACCTTCACTTTTTAATGATCGAGTCGAAACGGGCGTTAGACGCGGCGACGCGGG
>WFAB01003160.1:0-20289 GCA_018977245.1 Lethenteron camtschaticum | reverse complement strand
AATCATGGCACGAGTCCACTCCAACCACCATCAACTGCTTAATCTGTATGCCACAAAAAGAGACCAAAAGCACATCCAAAGAGAAATGTGTTTGGTATAAAGCTAAGAAACTGCTTGCACAACAGGATCACTGAAACACAAGCCAGGTTCACAAACCCACCTGGGAGGCATAAAACAGTCCATGCAGACACAAGTTCAGATGTGTAATTGTGTACCAATTTAGGTCACAATATTTGGGTTCTGTCAGCATCTTGCCACAAATGATTAAAACCCATTACTTCAAGACACTATGCTGACCAAATCTTAACATTCACCAACTCTCAGACAACACAACTGGATTACTAAATCACAACTGATTCGCTAATAGAAGCTCTTCATTACCATAGGCTATGTCGACATTGCGCTCACATGTCAGCAACTTATTTCCATATAGCAGTACGTGTGAAGCCTCATCAGGTAAGCAACAATTGTTGAAACACAAAGAACCCAACATCATGCAGTCTACTTACGGGAATCTCAACGCCCCACAGCTCTCCACCAAGCTTGCAGTTCATCTGCAATGCGATCTTGTCGCAACGCTCCTTATCATTTGTGGCTTGCTGAGTGTCCGGGCGAGAACACATTGACTGGGGAACGGTCGTTCCACACACAGGAACTGCTTGATCGAATCATACTTTCCCTTGTGGACCGATGGCAGTACGCACATAACCTGATCACATTCCACATTAGAAACAAAAGCACACATCATATTCTCGCACTTTATACTATGCTAGAAAAGTTTTCTGCCTGGATTCCTACCCAGATTCCTGGCCTGCCAAGGCAAAGTGCAGAATCGTGATGATTGCCATCGCCGCATCTCAGAACGTTGGGCTGGATTAGTGCATGCTGATGCCATGCCACCCCACCCACCACTCTGGCAGTGTATCCCGCACAACAGCACAGGATATGCCATCATTCTATCATATACATTAAACAAAGTTTTGCTCACTGGCTGGCCAGGAAGGACAAGCCATCACCCATCCAAAACCAAGGGCCGGCTGTTAGTTAATACAAATACTGGACTATTAACCACACGTACAAACTTAAGAGTGTTATTTTGCCATCACTCCCCACCCCGCTCCAAAATACTAATAAACACATTTCAATTGAATAGCAGAATAAAAAAAAAAATTAGTTCCAAAGATTGTCCTCTTAACAATGCACCACAAAACCAATATTAAACTTGGGACTAAAATGAGGACCCCACTTACAATCTGGGTGTGATGGTTCAAATTCTGCTGCAAGGTTTGCACAAATGACTGTGCGCGATCCTGAACTTCAAACCTTCAAGACGAAAAAAAAACACTTCGCTTATTCCAAGCACATGGCAAGTGAGAAAAACACAAAAAAAACCTGTAGCCAGAGAACGAAGGTTTTAGATACATACAACTCCAGCAGCTTTGTAAATCTGGTCACTGAAGTGGTATGCTAAATGGGTAACATTTTTTGGAATTTAATATTTCCAAACATAATCTGTTCCATCATCCGGACACTCACATTTCTGGCTTGTTGATGTGCATGCCCATGGGTGGGCCGACTTGCATCAGTTCTGTACAATGGCACGAGCTTCATTGCTGTTGTTCCGCGTGAAAAGCAAACATCCATTCTTCCAACGAGATGGGCGTCATCAGCTTCATGTTCCGAGACTCCCGCGACCAGTCTGCCTGTCTTTGGTTATACTGGTACTAACCACAAAAAAATACACAAATCAATAAACAATCTCGGTACCATGTACTCCGATCACTATCTGAATGATTGCATCCAGTATACATTTTCTAAACACAATTAAAATGAAACGTGGACATTTACCGATTGATCTTTCTGATAAAGCTTCTCACAAGTCACCACGCGACCAGTCAAGCTCAGCAGTTGCCGATCGAATGACAGGCCCCACTTTGCAAACTCATTACAAGTCTCCGGATTCCTGCATGCAGCAGAACCACACAATTCCGAAATGATTTAATGCACGCAGTTTGAATTCTGTGCAGAAACTTGTCAACAAAGTGATGAAGGCCATCCCTACACTTCTCGATTATGGAGGTCGTCTGACCACGCTTCACCACACTATTCAGGAGAGTATTCTCCAGCTGAAGGTCCTGGACCAATTTAATTATCATTTTCCACGGATGCCAGCCATGGAAGGTAATTAACACTTGTGAGCACGAGTTGATAATGCAGTACGTTAACCGCTCACCACTGTTTCCTATGAACCCCAACCAGTGTTCGATTTCTGACCATGGCTAACAATCAAAGAAGTATGATATCTGTCCTGGCACTTGGTGCATACTTCCCCAACTGGTACTGACCAGTCATGCAGCAGAAGAGAATAATCCACTTGAACCATATCTCTATGCTACCAGTCTTCACCAACCCAGACTGTTCAGCATGAAGTAAAAAATCAAAACACAATGGCAAGGCCTTCATCGAGTGGTGTATTGGTCAAAAGGGTAGTACAATAAAACCTTGGATTGCGAGCATAATTCGTTCCGGAAACGTGTTTGTAATCCAAAGAACTCGTATATCAGTTGTGATCACGTGACGCTCGGCAGACAAAGCGTATACACGTACTACTCGTATTGCAAGACCTCGCTCGTTTGTCAAATTAATATTTATTTTAAAAAATTGCTCGTATTGCAAAACACTCGTAGACCAAGTTACTCGCAATCCAAGGTTGTACTGTATGTCCTTAAGGCGCATCGTTAAGTAGCACCTACTTTATGACAGCACAAGCAACATGTCCAATGAGACCAGCAAACTGCACTTTTAAACGTTTAATAAGGCAACAGTAAATTAACATTTTTACATACAAAAAAAACACACTTATTAATCATTGTGTAACGTTAACCAGCATCAGAAATTGCCATTGGTCTTTATTGCCCAGTTTATCCTCAACTCATTAGAATATTAAATTTAGCTGCCAATAAAATGGTAGTAACCATAAAAACAGTATGGAGATGCATTTTTCTCCCTCATTTCACATTTACGTTGCAGTGCAGAACTTACGATTGGAGTTTTTCAATGAATTTCTGCGTGGTCATTGCCCTCTTGTCTGGGCAAACTTGTGTTTGCAAGCCAAGGTCCTTCATGAGATGAAAATCTGAACGCATTTTGTCGCTCAAACCTGGAACAAACACCGTTCTTGCTGAACTCAAATTTGAAACGAAATTATCTCAAAACCTAATTGAGCAACACTCCCATCAATTACCCAGTAACAATGCCAGACTTTAAAGGCTCCCTTCACGTGAAGACACATGCTCATTGGGTGCAAACATAAAAAATACTCGCCGAAAAAACGGAGTACAAACAGGAATATCACCAACGTACACTTGCAGTGAACTTTGAAAATACGTGCCTTGTAAACTAAGTGTTTCCTAAGCTGCGCACACCTTCCTGTTGCGTCAGTACAACATAATGCACACCACCCTCCCCCAGTTGTGCTAAAAACAATGAAATGCAATTTTTGGTACGTAAATTTAACAGCAAGTAAAAAACGAGTCAAGGGTAGCATGATCTAGAAACCTGTCTACAAAGTCATCCTCACACACCAGCACCAGAGCGATTTTTCCAATTACACTGTGGGTTTTTCCCATAAAGTTTATATCTATTCGCTGGTGGCAGATGGAGGAAATCCTTCAACACAACAACACCTCCACCTGTTAAATAGCTGATCTCAGGCAGCAGGTGCAGCTCTATCTCCACCTTGTTCCCCACCGAGTCCTTGCGCTTTGGGCGGCTGATCAGCAGTGGCTGCTGCATGTCCTTCACTTCCAGGCTGTATTGCTTTGGTAATTAAGAGACAAGATTTACACAACTACAGCAGGTCATTGATTACCCGGCGGCTTCAGGCGCCAATCGGATAAATCACATCATTATTTAAAATAGAAAATTTTTGCAAATTCTTGACATCATGTTTGTAGGTGTTATCTTTTTTGTTTTAAATTTGTTTGCTATATTAAATTGGCATAAATAAACATACAAAATATCCTACTTCTTTCAAAGGCAACGTATTTACTGTACCATACTTACCACTCCAGTCTCTAAGATTCTGCATATACGTGCAGTATTTTCATTGTTTAAGTTGTATGTAGTGTGTAATTTACTGTATATATTTAAAACTGAAATCAAGAAAAGCTGCTTTTTTGTCACGCGCACGGTGCCGATTGCCGGACTGGGTCACAGCCTTTGGAGTGGTTTTGCCAGTTTCGCTGGATCGGACCACCAGATGTTGGAAGCCGGATAACACATTCCTGTGGAGGGAGCTGGTAGGAACGTTGGGTTGCTCGGTCAATGGCCAGGGTCAACGGCGGCGTGGTGTATTCCGCATATATGCCCGACTGAGGGCGGGCACAAGCCGGCGTGAGTAGGTTAAACGTTGAGTTTTATAAGGGCACCACGGGTGACCAGCCCCTCCCCACCCAGCACGACGGACACAATAATCCCCTGTGGGCTGGTGTAAGCAGGAGGTTCCTACCAGTATAAATGATCAAATGATTTATCACAACTCTTAATGAGCAATGGCAGCAATGTTTGTATATATTCATTGGTGGCCCATAAGCTTGTGCTGAAAATTCTTCATTCCCATTGTGGGGCAGCTAGTCTCTCTGCATAGAATTACTGATACTGACTTTCAAACAAACTGGTACTCATTTCAGCAATCCCAGATGATAGCACTATAAAGTTCCATCCAGAAGTTATTCCAGTATTACATGGCATCGAATATAAAGTATATGTTTAATTAAAAAAGGAAGACATTACCTTTGTGTAGTATTCATGGTAGGTTATCTCTGTGCCATCCGACTTCATGAAGGTCATGTTTGGATTTCTATTCCAAGAGATGTCGTCAATTCTGTAAGTCCGATTGTTGTACCTGCAATATAACAATTCACGTTATTTAAATTCATCAAGGTGCCACATTGGGTACAATTACCAACTCCTAAGCAAAATAGTATTCTTATTCCGACCTATGTAGACACAAGCAACACCATTTCATAATCTTATACTAACTTATCAAAACCATTGCCTTGAATTTAAAAAGCATTTTCTAAATAATATTCAAAACAATAAACTGCCCAGAAGGCACCTATATCTCATCATATCTCATAAACTAAGCAGGGTAGATTATGGAAAGTTATTGGACGATCACCAGACACAAAATCTGGAGTTACATAGGCAACAGAGGGCACTGCATAAAAATCAAAATTTGTACTATACTTTCAAGGCTCCCACGTGTATGCTAAATAGCTTCAATACACCACACTGACCAGTGTGTTTGAAATATGGGCAAACTAACCCCCATGGACTGGCTCGGGTTGGAGAAGTCTTAATCCAGCAGTAGAATGGCAATGGCTTGTACAAGAAATTATGCTCTTATGTATTGCAAATTACAAACAGGAAGCTCACATTTTGCAGCAATAAGACCTTACCTTGTGAGTATCACTTGGCCAACAAGCTCCTTTTGGCAAGCATCATGAAAATTTCGCTCTCCAATTTGCTCATACAAGGTGTACATGAAATCCAGAACGGACTCATTCCGGAGGATCTTGTGGCTGACGTCTGCGCAGAGCATCACATCGGACTCGTAGCACATGATGGAGGTGACAAAACCAGGCCAGACATGTAACCTAGGAGAAACGCAGGACACAAGTGTAATAAAAGGACTCGAACACCTCTTTCTGTCTTCGTGTCTTTATTCAGGTTCACGTCTTTACCCACACGGCACTCTGTTATAACTCCTGTATTTGTAGCCCCCGGCTATTCACTGCTATTATAGCTTCCTCTCCCCTCTGACTCTCTGCTTCATCTACTGTAACCTCCTCCCTGCAGACTCGCTGCTACCCCTATGCAGACTCCCGCTGCTACCCCTATGTGCAGACCCTCTGGCTGTCACTGTATGCAGACCCGCTGCCCACCCTCTCTGTGCAGCCCCGCTGCTGACTGCAGCCTCCTCGCTGCTTCGGGTCGGTCACCGCTGGCCAACGGTGCCGATCCTCGCTCCCCCCGTGTTCGTGGCGATCTCGCCACACCCCGCTTCGCCCTTCGTGGCCTTCCTCTGTTCCTGGTTCCCCGTCACTCCCTTTGCTCTTCCGGTTCCCCTCCTTCTATACTCAACCCCTCTGCCCCCCACGTGACCTAACTCCTCCCCCCCTGACGGCACCTCAGAAGGGCCGTTTACAACCGCATTACATCACCCTCCCCCCTAAAGAAAATCCAGCCGACCTCGGCTGAATTGCAACCTGAAAAGCAATGCGGGTGTAAAGGGCCAACACGCAAAAAGACACGAAGCATTGAAGAACATTATAACAATAACACAACACAACACAATCTAACGAAACGTGAGGGATTTCGAGCGAGTACGGGTAGCCGGGCCGTCCCGGACGGTCGGCGGCCCACCCGCCGAGCGGGAACGTGGAAGGGTTTTAGGGGCGACGGGCGCAAGTTCTTCCGTCGCCATTGGAGGCCCGCCACTGTCCCGCTCGCGTCCAGAAACATCCCGTACTCGCGTCCGCGGAGGGATAGGAAGAGCTGCAGGTCCCGTGGGTTCTGCGGCTCCGGTCGGCGTCCCACAAGCGGAAGGTCCTCCTCCCTGCGGTGTCACGGCCGGCTTGTCTGTGAAGGGTACGACAGGCGCTCTCGCAAGGTCAGCAGACACAGGCAAGGGCGAGTCGGCAGCAACAGACCCCGGCAAGGCAACTTCGGGAGATGACGCATCCGGCCGTGGGGCAATGTATGGCTTCAACCGGGACGTGTGCACGAACCAACGCCGTGCACCAACCTGAACACGCGCCGACTGTGGGTTGGGAACCTCAATGAGGCGGACCGGACCCTGCCAAGGTCGATGTAATTTAGGAGATGTACCTGGCCGCACCTGTGGGCAATGAAGCCAGGCCAGGTCCCCCTTTTTCCAGGGACACTCCCCCTTTGAACGTCGGGCACACCGCTCATTCCTGGCCTGAGCCTTGGCAGTAGCCATGCGGGCATTTTCCCTCGCCTCAGCGACACGCCGAACGTTGTCCTTAATATACTCAGGAAGAGGCTTAACAGGCCCCCTCGCACCGGTTCCCAACTGGTCATGAATCGGCGGCACGTTCTCACGGCCGTACATAAGGAAAAACGGCGAGTATCCAGTAGCCGCGTGCGGCGTCATGCGATACGCCGAAAGCACCCCAGGGATATGCAAATCCCAATCAGATTGGTTTTCCCCGACTGTATGGCACAGCATGGCGGACAGAGTCCGATTCAACCGTTCCACCATACCATCCGTTTGCGGGTGGTAGGGGGACGTCCGTATCTTTTTAGTTCCAAGAGCCGCACACACCTCCCCCAACAATTTAGACGAAAAGTTACGTCCCTGATCCGTAAGGAGCCTCTCCGGAGCCCCTTTGTCCATTACATACCCAAATAGAAAGGCGTCAGTGATAGACGCCGCTGACTGGTCAGGCAAGGGCCAGGCCATCGGCCAGCGAGAGAGGTACTCCACCCCCACCAGTAAATACTTATTCCCTTTAGCTGATGGCGGAAAGGGTCCCAAAATATCTAACGCCACCAGCTCATTAACCCGAGATACTTTAATCGATTGTATCGGCGGAACATATGGATGTTTAGGCGGCTTACGGCGGGCACAATCGGGACACGCGCGAACGTGACCGACGACATCCGTCGTCATGCCGTGCCAATAATAGTCTCGTTGCAGCGTCAATAGGGTTTTCTGCACCCCCAGGTGTAAAAGTGTGTCACAGTGCAAAGATCTAATCAGCTCATAGCGCAATGACGCGGGCACAACGAGACGCCAGTGTTCCTGTATCCCTTCCCTCCACATCAGTAACCCATCTCGGAGAGCAGTTTCCGAATTACCACCCGCACCGACTTCCTTACCTGCCCTCTCCGTTCGTTTCCGTAACGACACCAAAGAATCGTCCAACATTTGCTCCCGAATCCACACAGACCTTGGAAGACGCAAAATCCCGTCAGCCGGTCCCCCTTCAACCGGTCCCGGTGTAAGCGGAGGTTCGAGAACATCCACTGCCCGCGCGACAGGCTGAGGGGGGGGCTGAGCCGGTCCACACCTATGCGTCCCCGACGCACACGCACAAGGGGATTGTTGCGGCAACCTGGACAGTGCGTCCGCGTTAGCGTGACGCACACCCTTCCGATGGTGAATTTGGAAGGAGAATTCTTGCAACGTGTCCAGCCATCTCGCCAATTGTCCGGATGGCTGGTCCATCTTAAGAGCGTACTGCAAGGCCGCATGGTCCGTTCGGACAATAAACGACCGACCGTACAGATACGGTCGAAATTGGCGGAGAAAATACACAATAGCCAAAAGTTCCCTGCGAGTGACGCAGTAACGAGTTTCCGCGGGAGACAAAACCCGACTCCCGTACGCCACCACGCGCTCAACACCACCTTTTGACTGGGACAACACCGCCCCAATCCCGGTGTCACTCGCATCAGTATCCAGAATGAAGGGATGTTCAAAATCCGGATAATCCAACGTCGGCGCAGTAGCCAGTAGATCGCGCAGGCTCCGAAACGCCGCCTCCTCCGGCGGTCCCCACACAAATTTGTGCCCCTTCCCAGTAAGGAGATGCAAAGGCCTGGCGATAGTAGCGAAATTCGGAACAAACCTCCGGTAATATGAGGCGAACCCCAAAAACCGACGCACATCACCCACCGTGGCGGGGGTTGCCCAATCCCGGACACACGCAGTTTTCTCTGGATCCGTGGCCACCCCGTCCGCACTAACAATATGTCCCAAGTATCGAACGGAACGTTGCAGTAGATGACATTTCTTAGGCTTGAATTTCAAATTAGCAGAACGCATTCTGGCAAAAACGGCCTCCAACCGCAATAAATGCTCATCAAATGTGCGGCTGAAGACAATAATATCATCTAAATAAATGAGACATGTCTCCCACTGCAACCCCGTCAATACCAACTCCATCAATCTCTGAAAGGTGGCAGGGGCTGCATTCAACCCCATCGGCAGACAGTTAAATTGGAACAACCCCTGCGGCGTACGGAACGCTGTCTTTTCCCGCGAGGGCTCGTCAAGGGGAAGCTGCCAGAAGCCCGAAGAGAGATCTAGCGTTGAAAAAAACTTAGCCCCTGACAAGGCGTCGAGAGAATCGTCCATACGCGGCAGGGGATACGCATCTGCCACCGACACTTTATTTAACTTCCGAAAATCCACACAAAATCGTAATTTACCATCTTTCTTTTTAACCAACACAACAGGCGCGCCCCACGGGCTATTAGACGGAGATATAATATCCGCTTTCAACATGTCTTCCACTGCCCCTCGAACGTGCTCACGCTCAGCCGGACTCATCCGACGCGAGTTCAAGCGGATAGGGGCCGCGTCCCCCGTTTCGATGTGATGAGAGAGCAGCGAGGTGCGTCCCAAGTCCAAATCGTCCGAGCTAAACACATCGGAATAGCTCGCTAATAATTTATGAATCGCACAACGCTGCTCAGCGGAAAGGGCCGAATTTTCCGCACATAGTTCGACGATCCAACGATCGTCCACCCCTCCGTCGTGTGAAACACCACCCACCAGCCCCCCGTCCGGAATGTCACTCTGAGCCGTAAACGCCGTAGTGGCGTGTGCCACAACGGTACCAGCCGGCACACACACGCTTTCAGAACTCGCATTTAACACCTGCAAAAACGGGCGTTGATCCGGACGGACAATGGTTTGCGCCCCCACCAGTGCCAATCCGCCCGTAACAGCGGCGGACGGCGACAGCAAAATTCCACAAGCACCCTGCCGACCCGGAACCGGCTTCCGGTATCGTAGGGGAATGAGCATCTGCGAGCCAGGTGGAATATCAACTGAAACTTCCGATAACGCCTGCACCTGGGCAACCGGAGCCGGTCGCCCCCAGGTGGACTGTAAAAACGCCAATTTGCGGCCCCCTGGTAGTTCAATGCAATTTTCATTGATTCTAATTAAAATGGGCATCTTAGCCAAAAAATCCGTGCCGAACAAGCAAGGAACCGCCAGGGACCTCGAAATTAACACAACGCCCGAGGCCGAGACCCCCCCGATAGAAATATTAGCGTCCACCTGTCCCACGATGCCCATACTACCCCCGTTCGCAGCGATGCAGGAAGCGTAAGCCGGCCTCACGGCCCCCGGTGGGATGTTCAAAAGATGGAATATGACATCCGAAATAATGGTCGCGGACGCCCCGGAATCCACCAAAATACGCACGTCCACCCCTTGGATCGACCCCGGTACAGTGGACGAACCTGTAGCGGCCGCGACAACCCGCCGAGCCAACTTACGCCACTGCGTTATCGAGCGACAAGGCGCAGATACTGGCCCCCATATTTTAGAACATCCGCGTCGCACAACAACGGCGATGAGTGAGGTGTCAGGCCTTGCCGGGTGTCTGGTGCGCACCGACTTGCCTGTGCCGGAGGGTCTTTCTTTGGGGCGTCCGCTGTCGAGGCCTCCTGCTGGGGCGGCCCCGGAACCCGGGCCCAGCAGTCCCTGGCATAGTGGCCCCGACGGCCGCAGCGGAAACAGTCGACGTCGGGTCGGCGCGCAGCAGGCCCCCGTCCCGACGTGGCCGCGCCGGCGGCGGAGCCCGCGGCCCCGGCCCGCTTCGAGCCGGCCACGGAGTGGAGGCGGCCGACAGCTCCTTTGGGCCGGTCGCATCCGGCACGTACACGGCCTTTGTAGGGTCCCACCCTACGGCCCCCCCATCGACGACAGGACCCCCCGTCCACGCCGTGACTTGTTTCCAGCGGCGGAGATTGAACTGGGCGTCCAAACACTTGGCCACGGTCCGGGACGTGAGTTTCTCGTGACCGCACGCCGGCATAGGAATGCCCAGATCCCGGGATAACTCCAACATCTTCCCCAAGATGAGAGGTTCCAGCAGGTCAGGCTCCGTCTCCGGGTAAGCGGCCATCGCGAGTTCCAGCATGGCGCCCCTGTACGCTACAGGCGACTCCTCCGGTGCGCGTTGCCGCTGCACGAAGCGGCGATGGGCGTCATCCGGTGGCTCGTACGCGTCCGCCATTTCGTCGAACACTCCACGCAATGTTTTCTTCTTCGCAGCTTTTATAGAGCGAAAAAAACGAACAGACTCATCGTCAAGGAGAGTCGGAAGCACCTCCAGCGCCTCGGCGTCCGTCCACCTTGCCGTTCGTACCGCCGCCAAAAATCGACAAGCGAACGCACTCCAATCGCCCCCGATGGAGAACTCCTTAACAGTTGTAAGGTGACGACTGCGGCTCCTTGGCTTGCTTCCGTCCGTCACCGACTCTTCCGGCGGCAAGTTCAGCAAGGCGTCGCAACGCGGTGTCGCCAAGATGGCGGACGATCCTCGTGGCGGCCCCAAAATGGCGGCTTCCCGCCTTCCGTGGTGCGCCACGCCCAAGATGGCGTCTTCACGCCGCGTGGCCGATGGCGGCGCCATCGAAGACGACCCGGGCTCCTGCCGATCACCACCATCACCTTCCAACGCCGCCCTTGGCGTGACAAGGTCACACAACTCCGTGATGACGGTTTTTAGGGTCGCCAGTTGCTCCGCCATCCGGGTCCATCTTAAATCTTCGTCCTTCAACGCAGATGGGTCGGACGCAGCGGCAACCTCCTCCACACCCGGGCCCTCACGGATCTCTCCCTCCGCCGAAGTGAAGCCGACCTCAGGAGGAAGATCGTCGTCGTCCGATGATGAAGCCGACGCCGGAGATGGGATATTCTTCTTCCTCAGTTGTTTCGCCATGCCGTTTCACTTCTGACTCCAGTGTAATAAAAGGACTCGAACACTTCTTTCTGTCTTCGTGTCTTTATTCAGGTTCACGTCTTTACCCACACGGCACTCTGTTATAACTCCTGTATTTGTAGCCCCCGGCTATTCACTGCTATTATAGCTTCCTCTCCCCTCTGACTCTCTGCTTCATCTACTGTAACCTCCTCCCTGCAGACTCGCTGCTACCCCTATGCAGACTCCCGCTGCTACCCCTATGTGCAGACCCTCTGGCTGTCACTGTATGCAGACCCGCTGCCCACCCTCTCTGTGCAGCCCCGCTGCTGACTGCAGCCTCCTCGCTGCTTCGGGTCGGTCACCGCTGGCCAACGGTGCCGATCCTCGCTCCCCCCGTGTTCGTGGCGATCTCGCCACACCCCGCTTCGCCCTTCGTGGCTTTCCTCTGTTCCTGGTTCCCCGTCACTCCCTTTGCTCTTCCGGTTCCCCTCCTTCTATACTCAACCCCTCTGCCCCCCACGTGACCTAACTCCTCCCCCCTGACGGCACCTCAGAAGGGCCGTTTACAACCGCATTACACAAGTAAAAAAAAATGTCAACATGAAAAAATTAATCACAATGAATATAAGGTCTGGCTACTACTGCGTTATTTTGACAAGTGGGGCATGCCCGCATTTTTATTACGTTCTCGAAAATAGCCGCAATCGGCATATCCGCGATCCGCAAACTGTAAACGTATGGGAAAATGTTGGTTTCGTTCACAGCTTGTAATATGACAACCTAACCCTCCTTATGTTTTCTTATGTTACCCTACCTTAACCCAAACATTAAACAGGATGTATCGTTTAATGTAAGCTATGATTAATATTTTCTAGTGTTAAATATAACTTTGACAGTAAATTTAAAGAATGGGATAAACATGTGTACAGTGCTGTACATGTAAAGGTAAAAATAAAGATAATGACATGCACAGTAAACAAGTAACAAAAACAGATTTCTACTTACTGTGGGAGACAAGAAGGCATGTGTATTCTTCCGAGGCAGCATCATCGTGAGCAGTGCAGTTCGAGTACAGTACTTGTTTACGGTGCAGATAAGAATCTTGCAGTCAACCGTGGATAGTCAAACCAAAGGGGTGCTATTGACAAAACTATTCCTTAACACATTGTGTGGTCAAATCCACGATGAGGAAACCCGCAATGGGTTAAAGTTTGACTGGACCAAGCATTACACATTTCGACTACAGCAAAGAGATTGTAATGCTCATTATTGACATTTCTCTACTGTTGGAACAGACTTAAGACTGCAGATTTTACAATCTGGCACAAGGATCCACTAATTTTAATCTTTCTCTGCAGACAAGCAGAAAACTAGCATTTTTTATGATTGGCTACAGCCACACAAAGGCTTAAGACATTAAGCATTGTGCCACCATCATTGGGTTTGGCTATATAGAGTAAGGAGTGATGGGATTAATGTACCTGTGCTGTGGAATGGTGAATGCATCATCTGGATTGTAGTAGTTGCGTCCAATCTGTTGCATGTTGGCCATCTTCAGCACCCTTCAAAAAAATGGGAGCTTGTTTGACTTCCTTTTACATCAACTGCCATTTATTTTGAAATTTAAATGTCCCATGACATTTATCCACGAAATAATTTGCATTTTTATTGAAATTATAATGTACCAAGTATTCCCTGTGACATAACACCAAAGCAAAAACTAAGTTACGTCTTTTATACTGAGCCAAGAATGTGTCCCATGCGTGACGTCACTCCACGAGGCCCACCACCCTAATTCATATTCATGAGTGGGTGGATTTTTACACTAACGCAGGTCGAGCTAAATTAATGTATTATGCAAAGTCGCTTCAAATGACGTTTTTTTACAGAAAGTGACGGCAAAAAAATACATCTACGCAGCAGTGCTACATCCGTACGTAGCATCACTGCAAAAGAGCCCCCCCCCCTTATTATTATTCATGCCCGCGTGGAAATTTACACTAATGCACAAGGTCGCACACTCCACATGCCACACCCCTCCCTCATTAATAATCATGAGCAGGCGACGTCACTCCACATGTAGCAACCCTCCCCAATAACCATTAGTGGGTTATGTCACTCCCCAAGGGCAACCCCCCCCCCCCTCATTAATAATCATGAGTTGAACAATTTTTCTATTGAATATTTCACATTTAATCCAATATGCATCCGTCCTTGGACGGGCAAAAGGCTAGCAGATAAATAATAATCACATCTTATGTCCCCTTCCAGTGGCATGTTAAAGGCAAACTGTTGGCCCACAAAGATTTAATTAGGCTGAAAAATCCGTCTCTTGAATACTAAAAGGTACCATTTCCTTTCCTTAAATTACAGGTATTTATAAGCTCACAGCAAGACAGACGATGCAGCTGCAGTGAGGACTACTTGTGCAGCGATTGTGAGTTTACATGTTAAGATAAACGTTAGACGTGGAAAATTACTGGCCAAGTGTGGCAGGAACCAGTGAGTGCAGCGCATTGCTGCCATTTGCTGGTGGGGGTGTTTGTGTGACATACATTTTCGGGTCAATCTGGAAAGGTACATCTAATTTGCATTTTAAAAGAGTATTTGTTTATCTTCGTGGTTCTTTCGGTAAAGTCACATAGAAGGAAAATGATAAAAATAAAACATAATAAAATAATTATCACGACGTTTCAGCTACAACGCAAGCAGCCGTCCTCAGGTGAAGAATGAAACACCACCAAGCTTGGGCATAATATGACTTTGAAACCCCCCGCTCACCTCCTACGCATTTCCCATAAATATGCTAAATCCCTCTTGATATGCAAATTCTTTTGTCAAGGTGCTCTTTTTCCCACTCCAACCCAGCTTAAATATACGCTCCAAGCTTGGTGGTGTTTCATTCTTCACCTGAGGACGGCTGCTTGCGTTGTAGCCGAAACATCGTGAGAATTATTTTATTATGTTTTATTTTTATTATTTTCCTTCTACGTGACTTTACCGAAAGAACCAAGAAAATGAATCCCTGCAGTCACGAAAGCTTTAAATCGCGTATTTGTTTGTCCATCAAAGGGCAAAAGTTTAATTCATTGGTCACAAGGTTGAACCGTTTCATTAAAACAATTAAGGCATGTAGGTCTGTGTTTAAGGGAAAAAAATACAGTTTGTAAATGTTCCAGCTAGAGACCAGAGCTACGTTATTTACTTGCGAAAGATGATGTTAAACAGCACAATGGCAGTCGGTGATGATGGTGGGAGTTCGTTGGTCAAAGTGATGGTGATCTTTATCTTCTGTTCCTGTCTTGTTTGGCTCCATACCTCACTCACCTGAATATATGCATGGACAACATCACAAATGTGTCACTATAATTTTATGTGGGGTGTCAAAATTGCAACTCAGTACATGTTCATGTTGTAAAAATTCGACTCAAAAGTCTCCACTTATACAGATTGATTATAAATTGTCCATCAAAATAAATGTATCAATAATTGAGCATCTGAAGAGAACGTGTTGAAATAAAACAATGCCCTCTGTCTGATTAAGTATCCAGATATTTTCAGACTGGTCCTCCACTAGAATGCTTGGCCAATACATGTTTTCAGTATTTGCAATTAACAAATGTTTGGTATGCGAGAGGACCTGGAGAAAACCATGCACATGCAGAAGGGCATATGGCACAGTTTGGCACCAGCTATCATAGAGTGCGGTTGTGTCGCCAAGATCTCTCTGCAATGAATACAATGTCTTTAAAAACAACGCCGCTACGCCTCTCTACCAGAGGTCGCAACCGGGTACCCGATACCCGTAACCTACCCGATACCCGGCTACCCGTACCTGGCTGGGTACGGGTAGCCGTTTGCGACCCTGGTGCGGCCGGGTACGGGTAGGCCGTGAGTCACCGTTTGTCACTCATTTCGGGTAGGGTACGGGTAGGGAACGGGTAGCCGTACCCAGCCGGGTAGGGATACCCGTTTGCGACCCTGGTGCGGCCAGGTACGGGTAAGGAATCAAAACCCGTTTGCGACCTCTGCTCCCTACATAAAATTCATGCAGAGCCACGAGCGCTTTCCCAGACTCAAAAGGCGAATGGGACCCACCTTACAACTTGCAGAAGAAGGGTTAAATTGACCGCAGAATTTACCTTCTCGAGTTTCTTGGGCAAGTAGAGAATGCAGCCATCAAAGGCTCGCGTTTCACCGAGCAGCTCATTATGTTCATGCAACAGCGCAATCCTCAGTCGTTTGGATTCCAGCTCTGGGCTGAATGTCACGTGGTACCGATATACCATCCACGTCTTCCGTGACAACAACTTGAAGTAGTTAGTCAGTAGTTTGACCGGCTGACCCGACAAGCCTGGAACCCACATTCCAAATGGAATGCAGGGGAAAATTATCGTGTAAAAATAATTTTGCTTAATCGTATACATCATTGTTTTTTTTGTATATTTAAGAACGTGCAATTGTATCGCTATGATTAATAACATAGCCAACAACATATTGATCAATTACCAACATGTATTTTTTTCTGGAAAACTCCAAGGTCATTCGACCAATTTCAGTGGTGGTGGCATAATGTTATGTTTGGTTTATGCAAACGAGATCAAATTTACTCAAAGGAAATTAACACTTCACCTCATAATTAATGTTATCGAACCCAATACTGCTTATCCGATCCACCAATTGAAAGAACCCTACAGGCCCAATAAAAAAATCATATATTGGATAGAGGCATGTGCCATTGTGGAGGGGTGAGGATGGGGGCGGAGGGAGCCATTGCATCAATCGATTTGTATTAACTCGAGTGGCAAGTCATGCAAGTTGATCACTGGTGAGTACTGTCAGGTAAGTAATCTTACGAGGATCTGGTGGCACGTGTTATCATGTCACTCTGTCCGCAGATCGGGCTGCCCACTAGTGACCAATAATTGTGCCTGTGTGAACGCTCAAAGTGTGTGTGTGGCAAAATGGAAGAACCGGAAAGAGACGAAGACCTAAAGGAGAATGTCTTGACGACGACATAAGATTGGTGCCAGAAAGTTGTTGCAGCACTACCTGAGCATATTGGCACAAGACAGAGGAAAGCGGAAATGACGAAATGTGCAGTGGATACCTACGGCTATCTCCCCATCAATCGTGGTGATGATGATGATGAACGCTCACCAGTCTTAGACTGACGGACATGTTCCATTGTCTGGCGAGTCATCAAGCCGACATCCATTGTCTGCATCTGGCCACGACGGCGGCCCCCGCGATCCACTACCATCAGCCCCTCCATGCCTGCTGACACTAAAGATACATCTATAGGATGGGAAAGAGACAAAAGTACTGTTACACATTAAAACTGTACATCTGTACGATAAATAATTGTTAGCCCTCACTGAACAGCAACTCCTTCACATCTGCAATTTTTTTGGTAATATTTTCGTACGGTATTTGAAAACTATGACATCACTTGGCAACAGTTTTAAAGCTAAATCTTGAAATTTAAAAGCATGCAATATAAAAATACAAAGTTTTGTATTGGCCAAAATAATTTGCTGAAAGATTAAAATGATTAATGGAACAAAACGTAAAAAAAACATACCTGAAGATAATCCAGAATCAGGCTCCATGTTAATCAAAAGAAAGAAAATAGGTAAGCTTAGTAATTGAGATACATTTTACCCCAAGCAATGTATAAATAACATGTTTCGCATTCGTATATTTACCAAAAATATATTATTGCATACACATTATAAAGCTAGCAAAGCCTCACTGAGCCTCAAGATTTCTTTTGTACAATGCTACATTCAGGTTTTCAAAGTTCATAAACGAGTTTTCGGCACGAGTAAACTGGAGTGATGTAAAATCCAAATGCACACGAGAGAATAATACTCAAAAACTCTGCAGATTAAAATATCAATCTGTACTACCCTCTCCTAACCACCTTGCAGGCCCAGCCTACAACACCAGATACTGATACGAACCTCCTGGTTACACCAGCCCACAAGGGATTATTGTGTCCGTCCGTCGTTCAGGGAGGGGCTGGGTGGGGAGGGGAGGGTGGGAGTGGCTGGGTGGGGAGGGTGGGGCTGAGTGGGAAGGGGCTGAGTGGGGAGGGGAGGGTGGGGAGGGCTGGGTGGGGAGGGAGGGGTGGGGCTTGGTGGGAGGGGCTGGTCACCCCGTGGTGCCCTTATAAAACTCACGCCGGCTTGTGCCCGCCCTCACAGTCGGGCATATTTGCGGAATACACCACGCCGCCGTTGACCCTGCAGGCCATTGACCGAGCAACCCAACGTTCCTACCAGCTCCCTCCGCAGGAATGTGTTATTCCTACAGTATCCAAGCCAATCACTAAACAGGATGCAATCTGCTTAGCTTCCGAGTTCTAGCCTTTCATGGTGACAAGGTCGTTTATACTCGATTTATTGAAATTGCTTTAATAGATTGGGAAACAGTGAAGGCCTGCAAATCTAAAGCTCTGAAACTCAATCTTTAGTTAGACTGGAGAAACCCAATGAGCTATGTTCTTTTTCTCAGATTTCCAGTAAGTCCATAAGCCCAGAGCAGATATTTCACCTATCGGTTTCAATGGCTCTATGGTGGTCAATAACAATTAATTGTTTTGTCAAACGAGTCGCTCATACTTGGTACATAAAGGAAAAGCTTCACGAAACCATCTATGCAAATCTTCTGAGCATTATTCTATAGTGTTGGTGGTTTTCTCCCACATGCAAAATATTCCTTGAAAACTGAATTGGCCAAACACACCAATGCCTCTTACATCTTGGATTTTTAAGGACTCATTGAGTCTTATCAGGATGATGGCATTATAGTTAATCACATGTTCATATTATTTTTGTATGTTGGTAAAGCTTATTCTGCAAAATGAAATTACAATACATCTTCATTATAAACGAATATACTATAAATAACAACATTACAAATAGTGTTTTATTGTAATGTATGCAACTGTAATGTAATGTAGCAATAAACAAAACAAGGCGTAACTGCCATTTATGACTATAGCGGCAACAGCAACCGTACCTGTGACTGGCTTCCTGGTAGAGGGCATGGTGGCTTTCTGGCGACCTCTGCCAAAAAGGTCACTCGCAGATTCAACGTCCCCGAGTTGTGAAGCGAGCGGTGGCGGTTGAGCCATCTAAAAACACAAACGTGCCATTAGGAACACTGAAGATTTGCCTACACGAAAATTTACACAAACTAACGTCTTATAGTAACCACATCACGATTTTGTGTACAAAATTTTGTACGCGCACAAGCAGGTAAAAGGGTTTTGTTTTCAAGGTGTACGTGAATCAGAACATGTGCGACCTTCCAATTGCAGCATCCAGATTCAACTTGCGTTTAAGACAACTTAGTTTACATTTTTATTCACTTAAAAGTTCGAAATGGAGTAATTATACGTGCAAATGTACGACTTTAAATGTGTAGCATTAAACCAATTAAATTAGTCTCTTAAAAGTGTCTGCATACACAAAAAAGATCTTCTGCAGACAGCTTATTCACTTAGGAGGTCTGTCCATTTACATTTAAGGTGCTTGTCTATAGAATTTCTGCTTGGTATTGGTCTGTAAAATAAGTTGGACTTAACAAATATCTCGATAAACCGATTTATTTTTATTCAACGAGCCAGGAGACTCAGCAGCAAAGCAGCCTATACCGTATTTTCCCGCAAATAACCCGTGGGGGAAAACCACTTTTTACAAACAAGACCCTGCGGGGTATATGGAGGTGCGGGCTATCCACAAATATTTTACACGTGTGACATGTCATAACTCGTTTACATTTTTTCATGGTAGGACTATCCACTATGCAACACTTTCCTTTGACTAAAGCACTGCTGAATAAACCACTCGCACTAAAATTGCACATGTTATCACGTTTCAAATGAATTGTTTGTACAATTTTTGAAGTGCTTGCACTTTGTTTACCGGCGACGGGAGAGCTGGGGGAGGGAGAGGTGGGGGTTGTGGGGTGGGGCAGCTGGGGGGAGGGAGAGGTGGGGAGGTGGGGGCGAGGCACGGAGTTACCGTAGTTCTGCTATTATCTGCGCAGTTCACAATCTACCAGTGCTAAAACTGTACTTATCTACCTGTTATGTTAGTTATTTATTGGATATTTACTTAGTTCACTCGTTTCCGGTTAGTTTGTTTTCTTTGTGCACGTTATGCTTTTAATGTTAACAATTGATAGTGGAATGTATTACAAATGTAAACTTCGCATTAATGATGGAATTAAGCTGCGGTAACGACGTTAAAGATATGAATGCATGCGGGGTATATGGAGGTGCGGGCTGAATTTTTTTACACAAAATGCTCTTTTTTCGGGTATATGCGTCTGCGGGTTATATGCATATGCGGACTATATGCGGGAAAATACGGTAATCAAAGTTACGAGTTAACCACCCCCACCCCACCATAGAAATTTTGGATTTTCACAACTGGCTCAGCATGGCTGTAAACGGGATCTGAGCAGTGACCTCGATGCCAATTTGAGCTGAGAATCACTTTTCGAATGTGCTCTTGTA
>WFAB01003159.1:0-20291 GCA_018977245.1 Lethenteron camtschaticum | reverse complement strand
CTGTGACCCTGACACGGCACTGTGAACTGACCGCCACTGACGACCGGCCACCGCACGTGTGACACGTACTGACACGGCCACTGTGGAACCCCTGGACACGGCCACTGTGACTGACACGGCCACTGTGACCCTGACACGGCCACTGTGAATCTGACACGGCCACTGTGACCCTGACACGGCCACTGTGATGACACGCCACTGTGACTGACACGGCCACTGGTGAATCTGACACGGCCACTGTGACCCTGACACTGGCCACCTTGTGACCTGACCACTGAGCACGCCACTGTGAATCTGACACGGCCACTGTGACCCTGACACGGCAACTGTGACCCTGACACGGCCACTGTGACCCTGACACGGCCACTGTGACCCTGACACGGCCACTGTGACCCTGACACGGACCACTGTGACCCTGACACGGCCACTGCGACCCTGACACGGCCACTGTGACCCTGACACGACCACTGTGACCCTGACACGGCCACTGTGAATCTGACACGGCCACTGTGACCCTGACACGGCCACTGTGACCCTGACACGACCACTGTGACCCTGACACGGCCACTGTGAATCTGACACGGCCACTGTGACCCTGACACGGCCACTGTGACCCTGACACGGCCACTGTGACCCTGACACGGCCACTGTGACCCTGACACGGCCACTGTGAATCTGACACGGCCACTGCACCCTGACACGGCCACTGTGACCCTGACACGACCACTGTGACCCTGACACGGCCACTGTGAATCTGACACGGCCACTGCGACCCTGACACGGCCACTGTGACCCTGACACGGCCACTGCGAATCTGACACGGCCACTGTGACCCTGACACGGCCACTGTGAATCTGACACGGCCACTGTGACCCTGACACGGCCACTGCGACCCTGACACGGCCACTGCGAATCTGACACGGCCACTGTGACCCTGACACGGCCACTGCGACCCTGACACGGCCACTGTGAATCTGACACGGCCACTGTGACCCTGACACGGCCACTGTGAATCTGACACGGCCACTGCGACCCTGACACGGCCACTGTGACCCTGACACGGCCGCTGTGAATCTGACACGGCCACTGTGACCCTGACACGGCCACTGTGAATCTGACATGGCCACTGTGAATCTGACACGGCCACTGTGACCCTGACACGGCCACTGTGAATCTGACACGGCCACTGTGAATCTGACACGGCCACTGGTGACCCTGACACGGCCACTGTGAATCTGACACGGCCACTGCGACCCTGACACGGCCACTGTGAATCTGACACGGCCACTGTGAATCTGACACGGCCACTGTGACCCTGACACGGCCACTGTGACCCTGACACGGCCACTGTGAATCTGACACGGCCACTGTGAATCTGACACGGCCACTGTGACCCTGACATGGCCACTGCGACCCTGACACGGCCACTGCGACCCTGACACGGCCACTGTGAATCTGACATGGCCATTGTGAATCTGACACGGCCACTGTGACCCTGACATGGCCACTGTGAATCTGACACGGCCACTGCGACCCTGACACGGCCACTGTGACCCTGACACGGCCACTGCGACCCTGACACGGCCACTGTGACCCTGACACGGCCACTGTGAATCTGACACGGCCACTGTGAATCTGACACGGCCACTGTGACCCTGACACGGCCACTGTGACCCTGACACGGCCACTGTGAATCTGACACGGCCACTGTGACCCTGACACGGCCACTGTGACCCTGACACGGCCACTGTGAATCTGACACAGCCACTGTGAATCTGACACGGCCACTGCGACCCTGACACGGCCACTGTGACCCTGACACGGCCACTGTGACCCTGACACGGCCACTGCGACCCTGACACGGCCACTGTGAATCTGACACGGCCACTGCGACCCTGACACGGGCCACTGCGACCCTGACACGGTCACTGTGACCCTGACACGGCCACTGTGACCCTGACACGGCCGCTGTGACCCTGACACAGCCACTGTGAATCTGACACGGCCACTGTGACCCTGACACGGCCACTGTGAATCTGACACGGCCACTGTGAATCGGACACGGCCACTGTGACCCTGACACGGCCACTGTGAATCTGACACGGCCACTGTGAATCTGACACGGCCATTGTGAATCTGACACGGCCACTGTGAATCTGACACGGCCACTGTGAATCTGACACGGCCACTGTGAATCTGACACGGCCAATGTGACCCTGACACGGCCACTGTGACCCTGACACGGCCACTGTGACCCTGACACGGCCACTGCGACCCTGACACGGCCACTGTGACCCTGACACGGCCACTGTGAATCGGACACGGCCACTGTGACCCTGACACGGCCACTGTGAATCTGACACGGCCACTGTGAATCTGACACGGCCATTGTGAATCTGACACGGCCACTGTGAATCTGACACGGCCACTGTGACCCTGACACGGCCACTGTGAATCTGACACGGCCACTGTGACCCTGACACGGCCACTGTGACCCTGACACGGCCACTGTGACCCTGACACGGCCACTGTGACCCTGACACGGCCACTGTGACCCTGACACGGCCACTGTGAATCGGACACGGCCACTGTAACCCTGACACGGCCACTGTGACCCTGACACGGCCACTGTGACCCTGACACGGCCACTGTGAATCTGACACGGCCACTGTGACCCTGACACGGCCATTGTGACCCTGACACGGCCACTGTGACCCTGACACGGCCACTGTGACCCTGACACGGCCACTGTGAATCTGACACGGCCACTGTGAATCTGACACGGCCACTGTGACCCTGACACGGCCGCTGTGAATCTGACACGGCCACTGTGAATCTGACACGGCCACTGTGAATCTGACACGGCCACTGTGACCCTGACACGGCCACTGTGAATCTGACACGGCCATTGTGACCCTGACACGGCCACTGTGAATCTGACACGGCCATTGTGAATCTGACACGGCCATTGTGACCCTGACACGGCCACTGTGACCCTGACACGGCCACTGTGACCCTGTCACGGCCATTGTGAATCTGACACGGCCATTGTGACCCTGACACGGCCATTGTGAATCTGACACGGCCACTGTGACCCTGACACGGCCATTGTGAATCTGACACGGCCACTGTGACCCTGACACGGCCACTGTGACCCTGACATGGCCACTGTGACCCTGACACGGCCACTGTGAATCTGACACGGCCATTGTGACCCTGACACGGCCACTGTGACCCTGACACGGCCACTGTGACCCTGACACAGCCACTGTGAATCTGACACGGCCATTGTCACCCTGACACGGCCACTGTGACCCTGACACGGCCACTGTGAATCTGACACGGCCACTGTGACCCTGACACGGCCGATGTGACCCTGACACGGCCACTGTGAATCTGACACGGCCACTGTGACCCTGACACGGCCACTGCGACCCTGACACGGCCACTGTGAATCTGACACGGCCACTGTGACCCTGACACGGCCGCTGTGACCCTGACACGGCCACTGTGAATATGACACGGCCACTGTGAATCTGACACGGCCACTGTGAATCTGACACGGCCACTGTGACCCTGACACGGCCACTGTGAATCTGACACGGCCACTGCGACCCTGACACGGCCGCTGTGACCCTGACACGGCCACTGCGACCCTGACACGGCCACTGTGAATCTGACACGGCCACTGTGACCCTGACACGGCCACTGTGACCCTGACACGGCCACTGTGACCCTGACACGGCCACTGTGACCCTGACACGGCCACTGCGACCCTGACACGGCCACTGTGACCCTGACACGGCCACTGTGACCCTGACACGGCCACTGCGACCCTGACACGGCCACTGCGACCCTGACACGGCCACTGTGAATCTGACACGGCCACTGTGACCCTGACACGGTCACTGTGAATCTGACACGGCCACTGCGACCCTGACACGGCCACTGCGACCCTGACACGGCCACTGTGAATCTGACACGGCCGCTGTGACCCTGAAACGGCCACTGTGACCCTGACACGGCCACTGTGACCCTGACACGGCCACTGTGAATCTGACATGGCCACTGTGACCCTGACACGGCCGCTGTGACCCTGACACGGCCACTGTGACCCTGACACGGCCGCTGTGACCCTGACACGGCCACTGTGAATCTGACACGGCCACTGCGACCCTGACACGGCCACTGTGAATCTGACACGGCCACTGCGACCCTGACACGGCCACTGTGACCCTGACACGGCCGCTGTGACCCTGACACGCCACTGTGAATCTGACACGGCCACTGCGACCCTGACACGGCCACTGTGAATCTGACACGGCCGCTGTGACCCTGACACGGCCACTGTGACCCTGACACGGCCACTGTGACCCTGACACGGCCACTGTGACCCTGACACGGCCACTGCGACCCTGACACGGCCGCTGTGACCCTGACACGGCCACTGCGACCCTGACACGGCCACTGTGAATCTGACACGGCCACTGTGACCCTGACACGGCCACTGTGAATCTGACACGGCCACTGCGACCCTGACACGGCCACTGCGACCCTGACACGGCCACTGTGAATCTGACACGGCCACTGCGACCCTGACACGGCCACTGTGAATCTGACACGGCCGCTGTGACCCTGACACGGCCACTGTGAATCTGACACGGCCACTGCGACCCTGACACGGCCACTGCGACCCTGACACGGCAACTGTGAATCTGACACGGCCACTGTGACCCTGACACGGCCACTGTGAATCTGACACGGCCACTGCGACCCTGACACGGCCACTGTGAATCTGACACGGCCACTGCGACCCTGACACGGCCACTGTGACCCTGACACGGCCACTGTGAATCTGACACGGCCACTGCGACCCTGACACGGCCACTGCGACCCTGACACGGCCACTGTGAATCTGACACGGCCACTGCGACCCTGACACGGCCACTGCGACCCTGACACGGCCACTGTGAATCTGACACGGCCACTGTGACCCTGACACGGCCACTGTGACCCTGACACGGCCACTGCGACCCTGACACGGCCACTGCGACCCTGACACGGCCACTGTGAATCTGACACGGCCGCTGTGACCCTGACACGGCCACTGTGACCCTGACACGGCCACTGTGACCCTGACACGGCCACTGTGAATCTGACACGGCCACTGTGGATCTGGACACGGCCACTGTGGATCTGACACGGCCACTGTGAATCTGACACGGCCACTGTGACCCTGACACGGCCACTGTGGATCTGACACGGCCACTGTGGATCTGACACGGCCACTGTGAATCTGACACGGCCACTGTGACCCTGACACGGCCGCTGTGAATCTGACACGGCCACTGTGAATCGGACACGGCCATTGTGAATCTGACACGGCCGCTGTGAATCTGACATGGCCACTGTGACCCTGACACGGCCACTGTGAATCTGACACGGCCACTGTGAATCTGACACGGCCACTGTGACCCTGACACGGCCACTGTGGATCTGACACGGCCACTGTGGATCTGACACGGCCACTGTGAATCTGACACGGCCACTGTGACCCTGACACGGCCACTGTGACCCTGACATGGCCACTGTGACCCTGACACGGCCGCTGTGAATCTGACACGGCCACTGTGACCCTGACACTGCCACTGTGACCCTGACACGGCCACTGTGAATCTGACACGGCCGCTGTGAATCTGACACGGCCACTGTGAATCTGACACGGCAACTGTGAATCTGACACGGCCACTGTGAATCTGACACGGCCGCTGTGAATCTGACACGGCCACTGTGAATCTGACACGGCCACTGTGAATCTGACACGGCAACTGTGAATCTGACACGGCCACTGTGAATCTGACACGGCAACTGTGACCCTGACACGGCCACTGTGAATCTGACACGGCAACTGTGAATCTGACACGGCAACTGTGAATCTGACACGGCAACTGTGAATCTGACACGGCCACTGTGACCCTGACACGGCCACTGTGAATCTGACACGGCCACTGTGAATCTGACACGGCCACTGTGACCCTGACACGGCCACTGTGAATCTGACACGGCCACTGTGAATCTGACACGGCCACTGTGAATCTGACACGGCCACTGTGACCCTGACACGGCCACTGCGACCCTGACACGGCCACTGTGACCCTGACACGGCCACTGTGACCCTGACACGGCCACTGTGAATCTGACACGGCCACTGCGACCCTGACACGGCCACTGCGACCCTGACACGGCCACTGTGACCCTGACACGGCCACTGTGACCCTGACACGGCCACTGTGACCCTGACACGGCCACTGTGAATCTGACACGGCCACTGTGACCCTGACACGGCCACTGCGACCCTGACACGGCCACTGTGAATCTGACACGGCCACTGTGAATCTGACACGGCCACTGTGACCCTGACACGGCCACTGTGACCCTGACACGGCCACTGTGACCCTGACACGGCCACTGTGACCCTGACACGGCCACTGTGAATCTGACACGGCCGCTGTGACCCTGACACGGCCACTGTGACCCTGACACGGCCACTGTGAATCTGACACGGCCACTGTGAATCTGACACGGCCACTGTGACCCTGACACGGCCGCTGTGACCCTGACACGGCCGCTGTGACCCTGACACGGCCACTGTGAATCTGACACGGCCACTGTGAATCTGACACGGCCACTGCGAATCTGACACGGCCACTGTGACCCTGACACGGCCACTGTGACCCTGACACGGCCACTGTGACCCTGACACGGCCACTGTGAATCTGACACGGCCACTGTGAATCTGACACGGCCACTGCGACCCTGACACGGCCACTGTGACCCTGACACGGCCACTGTGACCCTGACACGGCCACTGTGACCCTGACACGGCCACTGCGACCCTGACACGGCCACTGTGACCCTGACACGGCCACTGTGACCCTGACACGGCCACTGCGACCCTGACACGGCCACTGCGACCCTGACACGGCCACTGTGACCCTGACACGGCCACTGTGAATCTGACACGGCCACTGTGACCCTGACACGGCCACTGTGACCCTGACACGGCCGCTGTGAATCTGACACGGCCGCTGTGACCCTGACACGGCCACTGTGACCCTGACACGGCCACTGTGAATCTGACACGGCCACTGTGAATCTGACACGGCCACTGTGAATCTGACACGGCCACTGTGAATCTGACACGGCCACTGTGAATCTGACACGGCCACTGCGACCCTGACACGGCCACTGTGAATCTGACACGGCCACTGTGAATCTGACACGGCCACTGTGACCCTGACACGGCCACTGTGAATCTGACACGGCCACTGTGAATCTGACACGGCCACTGTGAATCTGACACGGCCACTGTGAATCTGACACGGCCACTGTGAATCTGACACGGCCACTGCGACCCTGACACGGCCACTGTGAATCTGACACGGCCACTGTGAATCTGACACGGCCACTGTGAATCTGACACGGCCACTGTGACCCTGACACGGCCACTGTGAATCTGACACGGCCACTGTGACCCTGACACGGCCACTGTGGATCTGACACGGCCACTGTGGATCTGACACGGCCACTGTGAATCTGACACGGCCACTGTGACCCTGACACGGCCGCTGTGAATCTGACACGGCCACTGTGAATCGGACACGGCCATTGTGAATCTGACACGGCCGCTGTGAATCTGACATGGCCACTGTGACCCTGACACGGCCACTGTGAATCTGACACGGCCACTGTGAATCTGACACGGCCACTGTGACCCTGACACGGCCACTGTGGATCTGACACGGCCACTGTGGATCTGACACGGCCACTGTGAATCTGACACGGCCACTGTGACCCTGACACGGCCACTGTGACCCTGACATGGCCACTGTGACCCTGACACGGCCGCTGTGAATCTGACACGGCCACTGTGACCCTGACACTGCCACTGTGACCCTGACACGGCCACTGTGAATCTGACACGGCCGCTGTGAATCTGACACGGCCACTGTGAATCTGACACGGCAACTGTGAATCTGACACGGCCACTGTGAATCTGACACGGCCGCTGTGAATCTGACACGGCCACTGTGAATCTGACACGGCCACTGTGAATCTGACACGGCAACTGTGAATCTGACACGGCCACTGTGAATCTGACACGGCAACTGTGACCCTGACACGGCCACTGTGAATCTGACACGGCAACTGTGAATCTGACACGGCAACTGTGAATCTGACACGGCAACTGTGAATCTGACACGGCCACTGTGACCCTGACACGGCCACTGTGAATCTGACACGGCCACTGTGAATCTGACACGGCCACTGTGACCCTGACACGGCCACTGTGAATCTGACACGGCCACTGTGAATCTGACACGGCCACTGTGAATCTGACACGGCCACTGTGACCCTGACACGGCCACTGCGACCCTGACACGGCCACTGTGACCCTGACACGGCCACTGTGACCCTGACACGGCCACTGTGAATCTGACACGGCCACTGCGACCCTGACACGGCCACTGCGACCCTGACACGGCCACTGTGACCCTGACACGGCCACTGTGACCCTGACACGGCCACTGTGACCCTGACACGGCCACTGTGAATCTGACACGGCCACTGTGACCCTGACACGGCCACTGCGACCCTGACACGGCCACTGTGAATCTGACACGGCCACTGTGAATCTGACACGGCCACTGTGACCCTGACACGGCCACTGTGACCCTGACACGGCCACTGTGACACGCACTTGACCCTGACACGGCCACTGTGAATCTGACACGGCCGCTGTGACCCTGACACGGCCACTGTGACCCTGACACGGCCACTGTGAATCTGACACGGCCACTGTGAATCTGACACGGCCACTGTGACCCTGACACGGCCGCTGTGACCCTGACACGGCCGCTGTGACCCTGACACGGCCACTGTGAATCTGACACGGCCACTGTGAATCTGACACGGCCACTGCGAATCTGACACGGCCACTGTGACCCTGACACGGCCACTGTGACCCTGACACGGCCACTGTGACCCTGACACGGCCACTGTGAATCTGACACGGCCACTGTGAATCTGACACGGCCACTGACACGGATGACCCTGACACGGCCACTGTGACCCTGACACGGCCACTCGTGACCCCTGTGACACGGCCACTGTGACCCTGACACGGCCACTGCGACCCTGACACGGCCACTGTGACCCTGACACGGCCACTGTGACCCTGACACGGCCACTGCGACTGACACGGCCACTGTGACCCTGACACGGCCACTGTGACCCTGACACGGCCACTGTGAATCTGACACGGCCACTGTGACCCTGACACGGCCACTGTGACCCTGACACGGCCGCTGTGAATCTGACACGGCCCTGTGACCCTGACACGGCCACTGTGACCCTGACACGGCCACTGTGAATCTGACACGGCCACTGTGAATCTGACACGGCCACTGTGAATCTGACACGGCCACTGTGAATCTGACACGGCCACTGTGAATCTGACACGGCCACTGTGACCCTGACACGGCCACTGTGAATCTGACACGGCCACTGTGAATCTGACACGGCCACTGTGAATCTGACACGGCCACTGTGAATCTGACACGGCCACTGTGAATCTGACACGGCCACTGCGACCCTGACACGGCCACTGTGAATCTGACACGGCCACTGTGAATCTGACACGGCCACTGTGAATCTGACACGGCCACTGTGAATCTGACCACGGAGCCCACTGTGAATCTGACACGGCCACTGTGAATCTGACACGGCCACTGTGATCTGACACGGCCACTGCGACCCTGACACGGCCACTGTGACCCTGACACGGCACTGTGAATCTGACACGGCCACTGTGAATCTGACACGGCCACTGTGGAATCTGACACGGCCACTGTGACCCTGACACGGCCACTGCGACCCTGACACGGCCACTGTGAATCTGACACGGCCACTGTGACCCTGACACGGCCACTGTGAATCTGACACGGCCACTGTGACCTGACACGCCACTGCGACCTGACACGGCCACTGTGAATCTGACACGGCCACTGTGACCTGACACGGCCATGTGAATCTGACACGGCCACTGTGACCCTGACACGGCCACTGTGACCCTGACACGATGGCCCTGTCACGATGTCCATGTCGGAGACACTGAGCCCACAGAGTTGAGCGACGACTGCGTTCGAGACCTCGTTCCTGGCGTCTCGACCCCTCCGATGGGGCTCCACAATGGGCCTTCATCCAGCAGTGGATTGATCATGGCTGATGATGGTGGTGGTGGTGGTAGAGGTCCTCCGGTTCTGTTTGCGTGTCTCCGTGTTTGTGTCTCCTTGTTTGTGTCTCCGTGTTTCTGTGTCTGTGTCTGTGTCTCCGTGTCTCCGTGTCTGTGTGTTTGTGTCTCCGTGTCTCTGTGTCTGTGTCTCTATCTCTGCGTCTCAGTGTCTCCGTGTCTCTGTATCTCAGTGTCTCTATGTCTGTGTCTCAGTGTCTCCGTGTCTCTGTGTTTGTATCTCAGTGTCTTTGTCTCCGTGTTTGTGTCTCTGTGTCTCTGTGTTTGTGTCTCTGTGTTTGTGTCTCTGTGTTTGTGTGTCTCCGTGTCTCTGTGTCTCTGTGTTTGTGTCTCCGTGTCTCTGTGTCTCTGTGTTTGTGTCTCTGTGTTTGTGTCTCCGTGTCTCTGTGTCTCTGTGTTTGTGTCTCAATGTCTTTGTCTCCGTGTTTGTGTCTCAATGTCTTTGTCTCCGTGTCTGTGTCTCCGTGTTTGTGTCTCCGGTTCTTTCTCCAGTGAGTGGAAACATCTGAGTGCGTGTGTCACTACAGCAGGGAGAACATCTGTGTGAGCGTGCGAGTGTGTTGGTGTGTGCGCGTGTCTCTTTATGTGTGAAGTGTGTGTGTGTGCGAGTGTGTTTGTGTGTGCGCGTGTATTTGTGTGTGTCTGTGTGTTTGTGAGTGAGTGTGCGAGTGAGTGTGTTTGTGTGTGAAGTGTGTGTCTGTGTGCGAGTGTGTTTGTGTGTGCGCGTGTCTCTGTGTGAAGTGTGTGTCTGTGTGCGAGAGTATGTGTGTGTGCGTGTTTGTGTGTGAAGTGTGTGTCTGTGTGCGAGTGTGTTTGTGTGTCTGTGTGCGAGTGTGTTTGTGTGTGCGCTTGTCTCTTTATATGTGAAGTGTGTGTCTGTGTGTTTGTGTGTGCGCGTGTATTTGTGTGTGGCTGTGTGTTTGTGTGTGTCTTTGTGTCTGGGTGTGTAAGTGGGTGAGCGGTAGTGTAGTGGTTAGCGCTACGCTGCACTACGAACCCAGCGACCCGAGTTCGATTACCCGCTCACGACCACCGACCGGTCTTGGGCTCTCCATTAGGTCGACTCAGCCTTAAACGAGTACCTGGTGCGTTGTATAAACATCACCACTGGGGAGACAAAGGCGTGTCACCGTGCCGGCCTTCACAAGTGCTCGCTGCTCTCTAACAGCACTTGCCCCAACAACCTGTAGAGGCTACTCGTGGAGGGTGGAATCTTTGCATTTGTCTGCGGTGGAATCTTTGCATTTGTCTGCGATGCAATGGAAATACCCGTGCGCCCATGTGTTGCACAGTAAGGGGCTAACAACGACCAGACGCTCCGGACAGGGGGTGGAGGGGGGGGAGAGTGCCTGAGTAGAGAGCGGTGGTGCAGCGGTTAGCGCGCCGGGCAGGACAATTCAGTGCCCGCTCACGGCAACGATCCGAACCGGTTAACCTGGGGCCTCGGTCCTCTAGGTCCACTCGGCCTTAAAGTGAGTTCGTGGTGCGATGTGTAAGGGAGCTGGTTCTCCCACGGCCTCGTGTGCCGTGCCGGCCTTCATAGGTGCTCGCTAACAGCGCTTGCCCCAAGAGTTTGGTAACGCTGTTGTAATAAACACATTCCTGCGGAGGGAGCTGGTAGGAACGTCGGGTTGCTCGGTCAATGGCCTGCAGGGTCAACGGCGGCGTGGTGTATTCCGCAAATACGGCCGACTGTGAGGGCGGGCACAAGCCGGCGTGAGTAGGTGAAACGTTGAGTTTTATAAGGGCACCACGGGGTGAATATAAGAATTATATAGGATTTATAAGTGTGATATTATATTTCGATTTAAAGCTTTCGTGACTGCAGGGATTCATATTCTTGGTTCTTTTGGTAAAGTCACGTAGAAGGGAAATAATAAAATAATAAAAATATAAACAATAAAATTCTCACGACGTTTCGACTGCAACACAAGCAATCATCATCAGGTGCGAAAACCACAGCAAGAAAATGTTCTTGCTGTGAGAATGTAATTGTTGAATTTTTATTATTTTATTATTTCCCTTCTACGTTACTTTACCGAAAGAACCAAGAATATATTATTATAGTTACATGCGAATTCTATAAGTATATGATGATATAATTATAAGAATTACATCATAGTAATAAATAACAGTTATATAATTATTATAATGTTATAATTATAATAATATACCAATTATAAGATGAAAAATAATCATAGAAAAATTATATGATGATATAATGACATGACAATTATATGCTAATTAAAATCATCAGTATAATACAATAACTATATCATAATAATACTAGTTGTTTTTTTTACCCTTTTATCTGGCAACAAAACTGACACCTTTTTTACAAGGAGTCATGTTTGCATTGACCACAATACCTGCTGTCGGAATGCAAACAAAAACACACAACTCTGATAATGTATGCACTGTCCTTGAAGTTGATTGGTCCACACCCGAGACAGCTTTCTTTAGAGCCCAGTCTCACATGGTGTTGGACCAGATGACGCCAAAAGGCGCACAACTCAAAGACAATGCACCATCAGAGTAAAAGGTGTTCAGTTTTGTTGCCAGATAAAAGGGTAAAAAACCAGCATATAATTACAATAACCCCTCCTCTGCCTCAAATCTTTGCACCTGATGAGTTAATGATGACGTCACCCTGCTGCTGCTCTATTTAAGAACGGGAGACAGAGCAGAGCCCCTCACCATTCTGGCGAATTGCCCGATGATGCTGGATGCAATTACCAGCGAAACGTCGTACTACTCAAAAAATGTAAATGTTGTGGTTTCACGCTTCAACACACCGGCGTGGGGCTAAAGCAGTGAACTATTTTGTCTTTTGTCAACGTGACACTTTTTTACTGATTGGCCGTGTCGGGTGGTGGAGGGTTACGACACATTTATAAATAACGCGATCGAACCCAAAAACGTTGATTATGAAAAGGGTAAGAAAACAATTATATTTTGCGACTGGCAAAGGAGGTTCCAGTGGTGTAAACTATATCATAATTACATGACATATGATGATATATTTGTATTACAATAACATGTTAATAACACTGGTCAACACACTTTTTCTGGCATAAGGTATTCCAACGGTTTTAATGTAATTTTGGGGTGCTGATTCCAAATCTGGCATCAGTTTTTGTCTATCACATCAGGTTTTTGAGATATCAAATATTGCATTTTCAATAAAAACTGCAGAAGAAAAATATTAAATAAATGTGGATATCTACATAAAATGATATTATAAACACACTATCCTAAAAATGCAGCACCATATTTTAACACTAAAGCAGTCACTGACTCGCAACAACTTGCAATCATAAGTGACAGAGTTAATTTCGGGTAAAATCAATGAAAATGGGGTATGCCGATAGCATAATAAGTATAACCCGTAAAAACAAAGTTTGTCACTATAAATCCTTTATATGCGTGGCGGCTAGAGTCCTCTCGTCCTCTGGCTTGAGATGGCTGCCACCTATGGGTCAGATGATTGTCTGCCAGTATTAAGCAATTGGTAATTAAATATTTAATTTGTTTTCCCTAAACAGTGTAAAATTTTGGAAAAAATTTTCACGAACATTAATTGTCTCGCACAACGAGTCTGTGTGCAAAATGTCAGCTCGATTGGATCACGGGAAGTGGGTTAAAAAACGACCGAAAGGTTTGCACGGTCGTAATCAAGCAAGCAAGCACGCAAGCACGCAAGCAAGCAAGCAAGCGAACTTAATATAAAGGATTTACAAATGAGATGTGATAGAGCAAATCTGAGATCAGATTTGGAATCGGCACCCTGAAATTAGTCTAGAACAGCTGCAAAAGTCCAGGCCAGAAAAAAATGTTTTTTTGTTTGTTGACCAGTGAAATCGTTGTACCGAATTAATTTTGTTAACTCACGTCCCAAGTTCCACGCGAAACTCACAACAAAGACAAAGATCCCCCGTGTAGCCTTAACCGACTGTCGGGGCAAGTGCTGTCAGCGAGTGGCACCTATGAAGGCTACCGGCACTGTGGCACACGAGGGGGTGGGTGGCCAGCACCACGCCCGGCCGCCTTTGTCTCCCCAGTGGCGATGTTTACTGCACACCGCACCACAGGTACTCATTTGAGGCTAAGTTGACCTAGGGGGGTAGGGCCCAGCTGCAAAAGTCCAGGCCAGAAAAAAACGTTTTTTTTTGTTGACCCGTGTAATTGTTTCGATTTAAAGCTTTCGTGACTGCAGGGATTCATCTTCTTGGTTCTTTCGGTGAAGTCACGTAGAAGGGAAATAATACAATAATAAAAATAAAACATAATAAAATAATTTCACAATTATCACTATTCGCATTCCTGCATTTCCCATAAATATGCTAAATTCCTCTTCAAATGCAAATTCTTTTGTCAAGGCGCTCTTCCTCCTCCGTCACAGCTTAAATAGACACTCCAAGCCTAAGACGTGTCATTCAGACTCTGTCTTCTCGACAGACCTGTTCTTCACCTGAGGACGGCTGCTTGCGTTGTGGCCGAAACGTCGTGAGAATTATTTTATTATGTTTTATTTTTATTATTTTATTACTTCCCTTCTACGTGATGACTTTACCGAAAGAACCAATGAAGAAGAAAAAAGTGTAATTGTTGTTGTTGTTGTTGACCAGTGTAATTGTTGTTGTTGTTGTTGACCAGTGTAATTGTTGTTGTTGTTGTCGTTGCGATGTCAGGAGTCACGGAGTCGTTCCCCGAGAGACGCCACTCGCTGCTCTCCGGCTCGGGCCTGGCGCTCATCGTCGGAGCGGCGAGCGGCATCCTCATCATCTTCCTCCTCGTCCTGCTCGCCCTCGTCGCCTGCCGGCTCCGTCGCCAGCGTCATCATCATCAGCAGCAGCAGCACCACCACCCCCACCACCACCAGCAGCATCAGCAGCAGCAGCAGCAGCAGCAGCATCATCATCAGCTGCACAACAGCAACAACATCAGCAGCAGCGGGATGCCAAGCAACAATTACCAACAGCTGCAGCAGCATCATCTTCTCCAGCAGCAGCAGCAGCATCATCATCAGCAGCAGCAGCATCAGCAGCATCATCAGCATCAGCATCATCAGCTGAGCCGCAGCATCAGCATCAGCACGGACGCGATGATGACGCGGCGCGACTACGCTCACGCGCGGACCCTCTTGTCCACCCCCGCGGGGGGCCCCCTCCCCTCGGCCCCTCCCCTCGGCAAGGAGGTGGGGGGATCAGTGGGATTGGGGGGTCAGGAGGGGGGTCAGGAGGGGGGTCAGGAGGGGGGTCAGGGGGGGGGTCAGGGGGGGATGTGGCGCTGCTGCAGTGTCCCCACTACGAGAAGGTGAGCGGGGACCGCGGCCACCCCGTCTACATCGTGCAGGAGGGGACGCAGGCGGGGGCTGCCCCGCACAGTCCCGCGGGGGTCTACTACAGAGTGTGACGTGAGGGGGGGGGGGTGGGGGGGGGGGTTTGTTGGATGAATGTTGAACTTCTTTCGCGCCGTACGTAGCCAGCCGTTGCTAAAGCGGAGGGGCGGCGGCGGTGGGGAGAGGGGGTGTGTGTAAGGACGACAGGCTGAACACGCGCAAAGCAGTTCTGAAGAAGGGAGTTTTCCAGCAGAGATGATTTAAAAGGTGGATGGAGGGCTGCGGATCGGGGGGGTGCGAGGAGGAGGGAGGAGAGAGTGGGGCAGAGAGGGAGGAAGTAGGAGAGAGAGGGGGGGAGAGACTGGGAGGGAGAGACTGGGAGGGAGAGATGTATGGAACAAAAGAGAATAAGAGAGGAGGGGAGGGAGAAAAAAAAATAGGGAGAGAGGGGGGGGGGCAGAGAGGGAGGAAGTTGGAGAGAGATAGGGAGAGAGAGAGACGTAGAGGGAGGGGGAGAGACTGGGAGGGAGAGATGGATGTAGCGAGAGAGAATGAGAGAGAGGGGAGAGTGAAGGGGGGTGAGAGAGTGGGACAGAGAGTAAGTAAGAGAGAGGCACGGAGAGGTAGAGAGAGAGACTGGGAGGGAGAGATGGATGTAGCGAGAGAGAATGAGAGAGGGGGGAGAGAGAAGGGGGGTGAGAGAGTGGGACAGAGAGTAAGTAAGAGAGAGACACGGAGAGGTAGAGAGACACGGAGAGGTAGAGAGAGACTGAGATGGAGAGTTAGATGTAGCTAGAGAGAATGAGAGAGAGGGGAGAGTGAAGGGGGGTGAGAGAGTGGGACAGAGAGTAAGTAAGAGAGAGACACGGAGAGGTAGAGAGACACGGAGAGGTAGAGAGAGACTGAGATGGAGAGTTAGATGTAGCTAGAGAGAATGAGAGAGAGGGGAGAGTGAAGGGGGGTGAGAGAGTGGGACAGAGAGTAAGTAAGAGAGAGACACGGAGAGGTAGAGAGACACGGAGAGGTAGAGAGAGAGACTGGGAGGGAGAGATGGATGTTGCGAGAGAGAATGAGAGAAGAGGGGAGAGAGAGAGAGAGGCAAAGAGAGAGAGCGCGGGATCCCGAGAGAGATAGGGGGGAAGATGCACACCACGAGAGACAGAGGGAGTGAGAGAGGGGTGTAGAGTGAGATGTGGAATGGAGTGAAAGTCGAGGCTGTCACCGTCTTTGTTCAGAAAACAAACACACACGCAATGCCAGAAAACAAACTGTTCCGTTCAGAACAAGCTCCTCGCGGAGCCCGGTTCCTCCGGAACGAGAGAACGCCGCGTCGAGGAAACGGCGGAGAGAAAAGGGGTGGGGGTGAGAGAGTGGGACAGAGAGTAAGTAAGAGAGAGACGCACGGAGAGGTAGAGAGAGACTGAGATGGAGAGTTAGATGTAGCTAGAGAGAATGAGAGAAGAGGGGGAGAGAGAGAGAGAGGCAAAGAGAGAGAGCGCGGGATCCAGAGAGAGAGAGCGGGAAAGATGCACACCACGAGAGACAGAGTGAGAGAGAGAGAGTGGTAGAGTGAGATGTGGAATGGAGTGAAAGTCGAGGCTGTCACCGTCTTTGTTCAGAAAACAAACACACACGCAATGCCAGAAAAACAAACTGTTCCGTTCAGAACAAGCGCCTCACGGAGCCCGGTTCCTCCGGAACGAGAGAACGCCGCGTCGAGGAAACGGCGGAGAGAAAAGGGGTGGGGGTGAGAGAGTGGGACAGAGAGTAAGTAAGAGAGAGAGAGACTGAGATGGAGAGTTAGATGTAGCGAGAGAGAATGAGAGAAGAGGGGGAGAGAGAGAGAGAGGCAAAGAGAGAGAGCGCGGGATCCCGAGAGAGATAGGGGGGAAGATGCACACCACGAGAGACAGAGGGAGAGAGAGAGGGGTAGAGTGAGATGTGGAATGGAGTGAAAGTCGAGGCTGTCACCGTCTTTGTTCAGAAAACAAACACACACGCAATGCCAGAAAACAAATTGTTCCGTTCAGAACAAGCGCTTTGTGGAGCCCGGTTCCTCCGGAACGAGAGAACGCCGCGTCGAGGAAACGGCGGAGAGAAAAGGGGTGGGGGTGAGAGAGTGGGACAGAAAGTAAGAGAGAGACACGGAGAGGTAGAGAGAGAGACTGAGATGGAGAGTTAGATGTAGCTAGAGAGAATGAGAGAAGAGGGGGAGAGAGAGAGAGAGGCAAAGAGAGAGAGCGCGGGATCCCGAGAGAGAGAGAGCGGGAAAGATGCACACCACGAGAGACAGAGTGAGAGAGAGGGGTGTAGAGTGAGATGTGGAATGGAGTGAAAGTCGAGGCTGTCACCGTCTTTGTTCAGAAAACAAACACACACGCAATGCCAGAAAACAAATTGTTCCGTTCAGAACAAGCGCTTTGTGGAGCCCGGTTCCTCCGGAACGAGAGAACGCCGCGTCGAGGAAACGGCGGAGGAGCTTTGAAGGGACTTGCCGCGGGGACCAATGGCGAGGTGGGGGGGGGGGGGGAGAGACCGCTTGTTGGGAATCGGGGTCGTTGGTTCCACGCCGGTTGTGTTCTGGCTCGGTTCCGGCTCGGTTCCAGACTGGTTCTGGCTCAGTTCTGGCTCGGTTCTGGACTGGTTCCGGACTGGTTCTGACTCGGTTCTGGCTCGGTTCCAGCTCGGTTCCGGACTGGTTCTGACTCGGTTCCGGACTGGTTCTGGCTCGGTTCTGGCTCGGTTCTGACTCGGTTCTGGCTCGGTTCTAGCTCGGTTCTGACTCGGTTCTGGACTGGTTCTGACTCGGTTCTGGCTCGGTTCTAGCTCGGTTCTGACTCGGTTCTGGACTGGTTCTGACTCGGTTCCGGACTGGTTCTGGCTCGGTTCTGGCTCGGTTCTGACTCGGTTCTGGCTCGGTTCTAGCTCGGTTCTGGCTCGGTTCTGGCTCGGTTCCAGCTCGGTTCCGGACTGGTTCTGACTCGGTTCCGGACTGGTTCTGGCTCGGTTCTGGCTCGGTCTGACTCGGTTCCGGACTGGTTCTGACTCGGTTCCGGACTGGTTCTGGCTCGGTTCTGGCTCGGTTCTGACTCGGTTCTGGACTGGTTCTGACTCGGTTCTGGCTCGGTTCTAGCTCGGTTCTGACTCGGTTCCGGACTGGTTCTGGCTCGGTTCTGGCTCGGTTCTGGCTCGGTTCCAGCTCGGTTCCGGACTGGTTCTGACTCGGTTCCGGACTGGTTCTGGCTCGGTTCTAGCTCGGTTCTGGCTCGGTTCTGGCTCGGTTCTGACTCGGTTCTGGACTGGTTCTGACTCGGTTCTGGCTCGGTTCTGGCTCGGTCTGGCTCGGTTCTGACTCGGTTCCGGACTGGTTCTGACTCGGTTCCAGACTGGTTTTGGCTCGGTTCTGACTCGTTCCGACTCGGTTTTGGCTCGGTTCCAGACTGGTTCTGACCGCTACGGGACCCTCCCTAGGTCGACTCAGCTTTAAGAGGATCACCCCCCCTCCCAGAGTGTGAACATGGGTACTGGGGAGACTTTGGCGGATGGGCGGGTAGGCGGGTGGGCGGATGGGCGGGTGGGTGGCTGGGTGGGCGTGGTGCCGATCATGAGAAGTCCGCAGCCGCGCTGGAGATGGAGCGACGAATTCAAGGGGTTGGCGACGTCTTGGGGAAGTCACCGTCCAGCAGTGGATTGACCATGACCGCCGCTGCTGATAATGATGATGGCGGCGACGACGACGACGACGACGAATGAGGGTTTGCTGACGGCGCAAGAGGCTCCCAACGTCTCCACGACGTCGCGGCCATCGGCCACCATCTCCTGGGCGGGGGTCTGCCGAGGGCAAAGGCGCAGCCCTGCAAGTTGCCCCGGGCTGGCGGGAGGGGGAGGGAACGGAGATCGAACCGGAAATCCCGAGCCCTCCATTGGTTCCATTGTGACGTCACAATGGCCGCGTCCGTCGTCACCGCCGTCGGCACGAGGTCGTGCGTGCCACGTGGCGCGGCACCCCCCCCTTCCCCCCACCGCGTCGAGTCGACCCCACGTGACACGTTCAGCGTGCTCCGCGCACGCGCAGAGCAGCCTGAGGCTCTGCCCCTCTCACGCATCCCGTTTCCCATCCTTCTCCCCCCCCCTCCACTCCTCATCATCACCAACCATCACCACCACCACCACTATCATCACCACCATCACCACCATCACCACCATCACCACCATCATCATCATCACCATCATCACCACCATCACCACCACCAGCATCATCATCATCACCATCATCACCACCATCACCACCACCATCAACCATCATCATCACCATCATCACCATCATCACCACCATCACCACCACCATCACCACCACCACCACCATCACCATCACCACCATCATCACCACCATCACCACCACCATCACCACCATCATCATCATCACCATCATCACCACCATCACCACCACCATCACCACCACCATCATCATCACCACCACCATCACCACCACCACCCTCACCACCACCACCCACCATTACCACCATCACCACCACCACCACCATCATCACCACCACCATCATCATCATCACCATCACCCACCACCACCCTCACCACCACCACACCACCACCATCACCACCACCATCACCACCACCACC